>CAJQZM010039042.1:0-21068 GCA_907164665.1 Colias nastes | reverse complement strand
TATATTTTCTTTTAATATTTCTTTTTATAACGAGAAACGAATCTTAAATGGCGGCGCTTATCATTCCCTCTCGCTTACACACGGCCGTACGGCATGCAAAAAAAATAGGGAAAAGTAAAATCACTAAAATGTATTTGATTTTCCCTTTAATAGTTTTTATCATAAATTTACAATAACAATTATGTATTTGCGATAGCAAGTAGTTTTATTGGAATTTGACATAATATGTTCTTTGGGAAAAGTTGTTCAGTTTTATGGGCTCATTACGAGTATTATGGGGATTTTGTTGCATTCTGTATACGTAAATATGGTAATTCATATAAATACACAAATACCATAACAAAACAGTTTGTCAACAAACAAATTGAAATAATTTATAAAATAATTATCCATTTACGTTATTTTTATTTTCTTTTTTGCTGACCCTACCATATGTCAGTGTCAGCTTTGGCCGCCATTGAAGATTCGTTTCTTTAAATAATGAAACGCGTTATATAATGAGTATTTCGATGCAATATTATATTTTATTGTCACACCACACCCCGGACACTCCATACAAAATTATCGTTTTGACAGTCACACTGTAGAGACTGCAAATGTGTGTGTTAACGCTTTATGGTTGGCACATTTGTGACTAGCGTAAAAAAAAAAATTCGCGTTTTTCTGATGAAATACATCCGTAAACAGCACAATATCTAACCATTTTCTACGACAAACGATAATCACAAATCCAAAATAATAAAATTACTTTAAGTCAATTTGATTAATGTTGTCAATCTTCGTTGCGTATCGTCCTTGTAGAAAAATGTGGACCATTTTTAGACTGATCGTGCGGGGTGAGGTAAGTGTTTAATTTTGGCGGGAGGCGGAGAGTGTCCGTTCTGTAGCGTTTAGCTACTATTATGTATTCTGTGGTCACACACTGCCCATCTGTTTTTTATTTACATTTGAGATGTTTTTAAAGGGTCAAATACCAACTTCACAGTATTAGACATTTACATAATAAATTAATTTATTTACATGCTGTAAAGAATTTTGTTTTTTTTTTCCATACACTCAACTAGAAAAATAACGTCTGAAATCATGATAATATTATAATAACAATTGGCGAAATAATGGCAAAATCATCCTCGACCTCTATCCAAAGGTCGATCAAAAAAAAAAACTTACAACAATGAAAAGTTATAGACTAGGTATTACAATAATGTGTAGACTGTTTAACATTATTTTCTGTCTATTACGTCATATTCTTAGTGAATATCCATTAAAATTATTACCAAACAAAAAAATAATATCTAGGTAGGTAGGTACCCAAAAATTGAGAATTTCAATTGACTGTATTTAGTTCTCATTCGTTTATAATGGGCAATTAAGATGATAAATGAATTTTAATTACCTTTATTACGTAGCCGTATATCAGATATGAACTTATTTAAGCATTGTTTTAAACTTTGGGAAAATGATAAACATGTATGTTGGGAAAGGCATAGTTGTTATGTTTAAAGTGGCTTTGGTACGTTCCTAAGAAACAATTTTATTTCTGAAATATTATGATCAATATGTCAGATTCAATCAGAGCAAGAAAACCTGCACTTATTGTAAAAAAAATCTATAGTGGTTCTGGAAATCACCCTTTACGTCCTGGTCAAATTAACCATTCTGTATATATATTTTTAAGAGTAGTCTCTCTAGTAGAAAACCTTGTATTTAAAAGGTACATAGTATCTTATATTTTTAAGTAATAACTAAATCGTTACATATTCAATATAATATTATATGTGCGCATAAAAAAATCTATTCATTTAAATAAATTATTTATGTCGTTAAAATTGTAACAATAATTCATATGAATGTAGGAGCAAACTTTCATTTAGTTAATAAAATTAGCATAGCGAATATAGCAGCCGCCCACGATTTTGCGCGTAGAAGTTTCCAATAAATAAGCATAAAAACGCGCTCTATAAAATGTCTTGAAGAACGTAAATATTATCGTACATTGCATCTATTTATATCGTACAAATTGTTTAACATGACTGAAAATTTGTAGTCTGCGTTGTACTTAATAACTAGCCTCCTTTGTATACGACGAATGAAAGTTTTGTACGGCTTACGGAAAGTACGTAATTCTCAAAGTAAGAGACATTGTAGTCCGCGCTTCCGACCAGCAAGCACAAAGTTGTTGCCATCTATCGAGTCTGTCTCGTGCGTTAAATGATTGATGGATACATAAGAGTTATCATTTCAAGTATAAAATTCGTGCGGTTGTTCAACTCGACAAAAGTAATCCAACTGTGACATGCTCTGCACTAGAAACTGTAACTGTTTTAATTTCTTCGAAAAAGTTTGCTTATTTTGCGAATTTTATTTTACGCTCTTGCTATAAATATAAACCAGTATAATGAGTCCGTTACATAAATTCGTGTCGTTTTTTCAATCGGACAGTAAGGGAAACCGCAGAAATCTAATAAGCCAGCAGAAGATCTTTTCAAGTGAATTAAATATTCACAATGAGATAGAGGTATTGAAAAATCAGTGTGGAAAATTGGTTGGATATCGAATTAAAGGTAACACTATTTTATTTTGTGTATATCTAACTAATATAAATATATAAAATATATAAGCTATAAGTTGTTGGTGCTATATTCGATTACTAATATTTACTTGTCTTGGATAATGTGCGATTTATCTGCGATTTAACATTAAATTAGCCGTAGCAGGATCGGGATAATAAATGTGAAGGCAGAAAGGTTTTAGTATGGTTTTCCAATACATTGCGAACGGCAGCTTGAAAGGATAGCGCTAATGCATCAAAAGTGTTTGACTTACAACGGAAATAACCATGCCATTTTATAAACGGTCGGCAATGTGGGTGGCACTTTGATTGACCGACCGAGATTTCCATTTTAGTCTCCCATTCAGTATTTGATGCATATAATATTGTAGAAAAATTATTGAGGTGCAATACCACAGTAATTATACTTTTAAGTTTATCAGCACAGTCTTTAATTTCGATATGTAGGATTTTTTTTGCACAATGAATGTATGAGGAATGGAAAAAATTAACCGCGATAATTCTTTATCAAAAACTCTATTTTTTTTTAAATGAAATGTAGATGTAAGTAAACTGGGTTGGGTATTTTCTTCAATAAAATAACACTATTTAATCAATTTCGTAAAGCAAAATAAATTGTATATGTAAGTAGTAGGCCTTTTATTTTGTAATCTAAGGTAGTAGGTATCAAAATATTATGTTCTAATAACAATATGACTTAAAATTTGAAACAAAAAGTCACGTAAAAAAACACATGGTATAAAGTAAACTCTACACATTCAAATTATAAACTAATTTAACATAATACCATCATTAAATCTGGATATTAGTTAATACTTTATTAGAAGTATAACCTTTTAAACCGAAATCACTGGAAATTAATTAAATGTTATCCCCATGTTATCCCCAATACGAAACCCGAGTCTAACATCAATTAGCGAGTCAATTTCACGTGTTTCCGGATTTTCAACTTGTCGCTACATAACTCACGACATATAGTTTTTACTTCAATCACGCGCAGTCTAAATCCAGATAAATTAAAATAGATACAGATTGATAGATAAAGATAAAGAACAGATTTTAAATGGAAATACTTTATTTAAAAGTTATAATGAGAAATAGTTTAAAAGAGAGAAAAATATTAAATATGCGTAGATAATTAATTATCATTCAATGTTTCGAGTTCAAATGATGCGAATGGACTCTCTTGTAGAGATTTTTTATACTTAATAGGTTCTATTTGCGAAAATAGGTAGATTCATATAATTGTGTATCTATGTATTATATCCAAATTAAATTTGCATATATAATAACGTGGCGACTGCAGTCATAACGTGCATGCAACGTAATTTATTCACAGATATTTTTGCATTGCGTAATAATACTCGGAAATCGAAGTTTTAGATTTTGAAACCGACGTGAATATAATTCGTGTGGATACACTCGTGGGTGGATGTTTCTTTCAATAGAAGAAAGTGTGTTATGCCGGTGTGGGCTGTAATAGCAATGTATTTACTGTCAAGACAGAGTGGATAATAGCGGGTGAAAATATTGTTCAGTAATGTATCATACGCCAATATTAATCGCTTTTTGTCTGAGTCTTGTGTCTTGCCATTTGTGATCATTCAATTCAAGGAGTATTAATTGGAACTTAATAAATATAGTCTGTTTGTGAAAGTACCGTACACCTGCTCTATATGTCGCAATAAAACCTTAGTCACGACCATGGCATGATAGAGTTTTAAATTTTGTTTTATTACCCACTTCAGATATTTGTTACTATCTTGCGCCCATTCTATTATCCGATTCCCATGATATTGACAATGTAATAGCATGCCATCACTTTCGATGTCATCGAATTGTCACATCTCTTCCTTCTGTTAATGAGCATTTCAAAGCACACCTCCGAGAATCCCATCCCCAGACACTCCCACAGTTTATTTATTACTTCCTTACTAATTGTTCTTAGAACTACAGATAAAAAATTTACAATCGAGTCTTTCTAAATAAGAATTTCTCAATGTAATTGATAAGTGTTGGTTTTTTCATTTTTCCCAAAGCAAGGCTAGCTTTCATGGATTTCGCATTTCCGTAAAATCAATATCGAGGTGTTAAATTCAATTTGTATGCCTGTATAAAAATATAATTAACGTTCGCTTTAACCTTTTCATCAAGTAGGTTATTCAACTTTAAAGGTTAACCAAATAACTATTTGTAGGTAGGATTCTATAAGGCTGAACTCTACATACGTTTAGATGTTAGATAACGTAAATATATATAGGTAAATAAATGCTCTTTGATCTTTTGCTGCATCGATTTACATGCATTTTAGTTGCCTCTTTTGGCTTCCTAATTAAATTTTATCCAAGTTTTACCTTACAAGTACGGTAGAGGTGTAGAGTTTCATACATTACCCTTACTCTATTTCGATTTAAAATACCTATTAGTGCAATAATGAATGCTCTAATAAAATTGAAAGTTTAGCGAGTAAACGTTATAGCAATAAACGTAGCAATTTACATGACCGACAAAGAAAGAAATTTGATGATCATGACAGTATGAAACGTTGGAAATTTGCAAGATCATACTTACAAGTTCTATTATAAAGAAAGTATAGTTCTTGTTTCACAATCAAAAATGTTAATTAAAGCAATTATGTAATTTAATAGCATCGTTTCTTAATGATGATAATTGATAACTATAATTTCCTTAAAAAATAAATAGTTGAGTTAAAAAAACCGATTGGGCTCAGTAAATAGACTTTTTGAAAACACACAGACGTTAGTATTGTTTTGTAATAACGCCCACCTCTGCATTAGGTAAGTCGCAAGAGTTGAGACAGGTCAACAAGCAACTCCACTATACAGTAAGTATAGATCTTCAAACACAAGATTGCATAATTTAGCACACTGTTTGCGAACTCGTAAAGATTTTAATATGTACTTCAAACTCGTAGGTTCGAGTTTGCGCGGTAATTTATCTTTTAAGAGCGTTAATGTTTTGGATATACAGGGTGTCCCACTGTTGGTATACTAAACTCAAAGGAGGTTATAGTTTTGCATGCGCTGAGTACGTAAAAAATACTTAAAAAATTCCAGACGCAGTTTTTTTTCAAAACGATGAATTCTTAAAACTCTATGTGTACACCCATAACAAGCAACCCGCCCAGCTTTGCTACCAGCACGTGACCTATCGTTTAAGATTATGTTTTCATAGACAAAATGCTCACATTAGCGAAACGGTATATGCCGTCTGCGCGAAGATAGAGAAGAAAACATGGATTTTCTGAAAAAATTTAACAAACATTTTTTGATGTAATTTTGTTGTTTAAGTATTTTTTATGTGATCAGTGTATGCAAAACTACAAGTCCCTTCGCGCTTAGTATACCAATAGTGGGACACCCTGTATATATATATTATGTATTATAAACATATGTTTAACTTCAATATATTCACATGGGACGTGGTAATACTTTATTTGTAAGTAAATTTTATGATTGGTTAGTTTAACTCCTTCCGTTCAATTTTATTATCCACTACCACGGAATACACATGATTTCCATGGCCGACCAATGCTGTAACCTTCAACTGTGTTTACAGCTGTATATTAAGAACTTGAATCGTATTTTCGAAACGTTAGCAATTGAATTTATTTTGTGCTGTCGAATACAGTTAACAAATAACCAATTTGTTTTTATTGTTCTTATTTTCAGATGTCATATTCAGAATTAAATGTTTAAAAATGAATTGATCCTCGAAAATAAATAGTAATTGAGTAAATATTGAAAATTTACTGTGATTGAAAGGGCCATATTTTATCATCGAGATATTCTCTGATTAATTCTGAAATCTGCTCTATATCCTCGTTTTAGGGTATATAAAAGAGATGTTTTATTCGTGGCATCACCTATTGTCTTATATTATGTGCTTTGTAAACAGAGCGCTTATAATATAATTGTTTCGATCATTTTGGCACTAAAGCATTAAGGCGGAGTAATATATCAATTTGAACACTCAGGAATAACCAGATGCGCATTTTATCGTTTCTGGCTAGTTTTCAAGTGCCAAAAAGCCATTAGAGGTGTATTATACGATCTGAATAACTCTCCGATAAGGATATTTTTGCACGAGAGCCATAAATTTGAGATCCCACGCTTATATAATGTCCTTCAGCGTAATTTGTAAATACGGGAAATGGTAGGTACATTTCAAAGATGCGTTCGTTATGCACCTAAATTTCAGATATTGTAAGCGAATAAATAATAAATAAATCGGACCTGGAAATTATAATAATGGGAATTAAAAAAAATATATCAAATTCAGTTCACAAAGGAAATTGCTCTGATTTTTGATGAGATTATAAATTAAGTTGTCAAATGACTGTAACTATGTGAACATAAGAAGCAATTTTAAAATTGCCTGTGAATAGCCGTTGCAAAGGATTCATTGTGTTTAATGCTGAGTAGATAACTACTAAGGCTCATTTATGTCGTTACTTGAACAACAACAGAATGGCATGTCTCAATATCTATATACAAAGCATAAATGGTGTGTAAAATTGTTAATTGGTTACTTAAAGCTTAATCACGTTTTCGCAATCACCTTAACACTTACACGTTGGAGATATTGCCAAATCCACAAATATTTTATTCGTTTGGAATCTAGCCAAAAAATGATCAAACAATGGACTGAAACTAAGAACTGATAAAAAGTGCCAGACGCGAGCAGATATACAAACATTATAATACACCAATCAAGACTGGTTTTGCATGCAGAAATGATTCGAAACACTTGATCGCTAAATGCATATTATGAAGAAAGTTACTTATTTCGTAACAATACATATATGGTAATATTGTTATATACAGTATGATTTCGTAAGACTATAAGAAAACCTAAAAACCAGCATTGAGACCTGAATGTTATAACAAGTATATGCTGTTTCTTTTTATTTGCTTAGAAGGAACAGAAATAATGCATATTGCATTTGTTCTTTCCACAGAAAACTGGCAAGACCGTTGTTTAAATGACATGTCTAAGAATAGACTAATGCGTTCGTCCCGTTACAAACATTTATTTCTTTCGCTACCGTTTCAGGTCATAAAGACAACGATTAGCTGTTTTATAGTGTGAATTATGGGCGTCATAAAATTGATCTTAATTTTATCTTTTTTCCGTCATTTGTTTTTCATGTCGTTTCGTAAAGCCTGGTAAAAGCTAACGTAGTAAGGTCGGCCGTAGTTGGCAGTGAGTATTTTCAATGTCACCACAATCAATCACAGATCTGTCCGACGAACGTTTTGGCGCCGAAGCAAAGTTCCGCTTACCACAGGAGAGGACTATTTACGTACCTTTCTTAGAAGCAAACCCGCGAGGAAGTTCAGTTTTTGTATCGGAAACTGTTGTATCTCATCCTTTTTTAAACTTTGCCCGTGTGTGTTTAGAACAATTCTGTGTAGCTGTATAGTTAAGCTACTGTTTGGACAAATACACACAAATGTGGGAACATATTTAGCTGGAACTAAGTACTATGTTTATTCCGAACCTCTCACATTTTACAGCGACAACAATAGACGGTCTAATACTGAACCTGATTCATTAGAAATGTTTGTTTATATAATAATTGTGTTCGTATCATATGTTAGTATTGTTTTGAGTTTTCATTTCCTAATTGTAATTTTCAATGAGTGTTATTCGTTAGTTTAAGCTAGTTGAGCCAATTCTGTACGGCATTCGTATACATCCGTTTCAAAACGTGCGTTGATTCTAAAATATTGTTCATCTTATTTGGAAGATGTTTATAAAATCTTATACTACAATAATATGACAAACTTAAACTCCCTTGCCCTAAAATATATCAAAGTTTAGATATATAATATCATTTAAGTATGTTTTGTTTCGATTGAAAAAAGCGCTCTTCAATTTTAGAGTAGCAAATATTCAGTTCATGAATATTTCAGTGATTTTATTTTGAGTTAATCTTTTTACATAGTATCAGTCAGTAATTAACTGTTTATTTATTGCTGCTATTGGCATCGTTTCTCTTAACATGGGTTTTATCGTTACTATAAGAATGCTAAGGAATAAGGATCATTGATTCATTGAGATTACAATAAAAATAGTAAAAATTCTGATTCTACAAAATGGTGATCGTTTAAAATTATACAAAAACGATGAACAACAAACTTCCGAAGACGTGCGTTTTATACATTTTAGAAATTGAAAAAAAAATTTAACGTTTTTTTGAGCTTGCTAACAAAAATATGGTTAATTTATAGCACAGAATACATAATATTAGCTAAACGCTACTTATAGTTCAATATTGCTAAAGCCGGATACCTTTGGAAATTCTATACTAAGTATATTAAAATAATTATTGAGTACTACATTTTTTTACATTAAAGCCTGTCTACACTGCGGAAGATTAGCATGGAATTGAAAGATTTTGGCACGCGATTTACGATCAAGTTTTAATCTAGTTAATCTAGTATCTATCTAGGTATCTAGTAATTGTGTTGACAAGCTCAATGTTGGCCACCTCATCAGAGATAGGAACCTTGACAATGCTAATGTCCCTAACTAAATGAAGTTCGTTGTGGCAATATTTCGATAACTTAACGGTCTTTTTACGGATATAATACGCGTACTAGAGAAAAATAAAAAATGCATCCAACCGAGGGAATTTTTTTCTATCTCATTATTACTTACAAATTTATAATTTATCGGTATTTCAATAATTTAAATTGTTAGACATTTAAACAGTTAACTTTCTAATTTTTTCAAATTTGCCTAAATTTAGGTTGATATTCAATTCAACGTAATAATAACTGTGCAATTTATAAAATATTTAAAACAGGTAAAGTATTTACGTATTTGTTTATTGTTTTTTTCTTCAGTTAAAATTAGTATACTTGTATATTTTCACTGACATCTATATCATTTTATTTTTTACCTACTTATCTGACCATAGTTATCGTAGGCCAGTTAACGTAAGTTTTGAAACGAAAATGAATTTATTGATTACAGTATCGTTGCATAAAATATTCCGTACCGTATGATACAGTTTTAAACGTTATTTTAATAATAACGGTGGATGGTCCGGCTGTGATGGAGTGTCGGCACGCTACATCATGCAGCCGTAATACCCTGGACTGTTATTGTAGTTACCGATTATATTCAATTCTAGGTTATTATCCCGAGAAGCAACGGCAACACTAAGTAGTGACTTGACTGATAGAAACATCGTCATGTTATTTTTTATCTGTCACTCTTTAATGAGAGTTGTCGTTAAATAAGTATACCACTTGTATCTTACTGTATTGTAAAACTTGTGTACAAAAGAGTGTTAAGTATATCTCCTTCATACCAATAGTGTTTGTTATTACATACCAAAGGGACGTGGTACTTAATTTTATTGTGGCAGGTTCTGTGTGTAAATAGAAGACGAGTGAAACAACCAATGACACAAGACCTCGCTATAATCAAATAGTACGTGGCTACCGCCTCGTATGTAACACAAAAGGCGACCTTATGAATAATAATAATTATATTAAGGACGATAATAAATTGTATTGACGTATTAGACAGGATAAGGAAAGCGATTTAAGTGACACGTCTCGTAAGGACCGATATCTATAAGTTTATTCACCTACGAAACAAAATTGGTGACGTGCGTGCAATCACTGTTGGATTACATGCTAAATGTACCTACGTGACAATAATAATGAGAAATAAATACCTTTAATTGAACGGTTTGTACGCATGGGTGCGTGTATACAAAAAGATTGAATCTGCGAAATTCTTATAAGCATTGTAAGTGTAAAGAAAGTTAAGTTTCCAACGCATGCATATGTATGCCTCTGTGTTAGATGAGTGCACTAGACCGAGACGCTGCAGCTACTATTTTACTTTATACATAAGGAACTGGTCATTTTCATACAAAACCATGTAAAGTATTTCATTTAAATACCAAAACGAGTTGAAATATCTTTTATTTCCCCATAGGTTTTGTACTGTTACGACTCTATTTATTAAAACCACAACTTAAACAAATTGTCAATGTTGTATCCCATTTTATAAGAAAAGATTTAATTTATAATACTTTAAAGTTTTACCATAAAAAGTTGATTGCATTATTATGTCTTAACATCTATTCGGTTTTAATCTAAACGAATTAAGAGTTGATGCAAGCAGTTTTTACAAACAAGTGATATAATAGTGCACTACTATTAACAAACAGTGTCATTGATTGTTTAACAAAAGACTTAATACTTCTTAATATAGGTGGGAATTCAGTAGATATTTGAATATCATGGTATTTTGTCAACATATACGGAACTAGCGGATATGCACACGTCGATATGTACCTCCATTCTGCACACGTAACTAATGTTTTCCGGTTAGATTGCTAAGGATTTGTACACTGCTTGTGCATTAATTGTTTACCAACTACCTCTAACCTTTACTATGCATTGTTCAATAAACATAACATACGCAATTCCGAGGATATACAACAGCTACAATGATTCTTGAAGTGTTTTGCTTCGGGGAAAGCGGAAGAATTCGTTCTAAATCGTAGATTGAGCATGACGCTGTAATGATAGATACCTATTTCACTATATTATCTATTCGTTTTTGTTCAATTTGTTGCCAAAATGAGTGAGTTGGCCGTCGACGCGTCCACAGTACTGCCACAGTACCGCTACGAATTTATATAAATGGTAGCTATTTATTATTCCTATGAAATCTCTTTAATATTCAAGTAGAGCAGTACGCTTTGTGTGCGTCAATTTGCATTGTAATTTCCATCCTTAAGGCACCTGGGTGTCTGGTCAGTGGTCTATTAATTATATTACTTCTTTTTCCTCTGGGCCTAATTGCCTATTCTTTTATCTATGAAATTCAGTAAATATTGTTAATTGCACTCTACATTATGTTATAAAAATGTATCAGTTTATTAGGTATAGTTATTTCAATTTTCAAACATATTATATCCTCCATGCAAAAAAATATTTCCAAAATCTACTTGATACCTATAAATCTACGTACGAAGAACTGCTTACATCATTGCTCGAGTTACGAGATTATGTTAATGTTATTTTGCAATCTAAGTTTATCAGCTGTAATCCACTTTATTCAAATTTTACTTTTTCCGCAACCCCTGAATTTTCTGTTCCACTTTATATCCTACAGAAAATAAAATAAAGAAAACTTGTACAACAAACAACCACAAATTTAAATTATTATCATCGTATAATTATTATAAACTCTACACTTATAATAATGAGTTTACACGGTCTGTTAGGTAGGGTACCAACTTTTAAACGAGTAATTCGTACTTATTCAAATTGTCTCTAACGTAAAAAATAAATTGAAGTACCTACGTGAATATAACATTTTCTCTAAGATTAAAGATATTATTGTTCAAAATAAATGTCGTTTAATTAGAAACTTCGTTAAAGAACTGCCAATAAATGCTAATAAATCCTACAAACCATAACTTTATAAAGCTGTTATATCTATGAGTTGCAAAAAAACTTCAGTACTATTAATTTAGAACATGTCGACAAGCGATTTTCTTATCTCGCCCTCAACTTTCCACTTGGTTCGTTGAACTATTCACTCGAATGGGGAAAAGTGCGTGTAAGTGTACCAGTGATGGCTCTATGGCTTCATGTTGGTTTATTGTTACATAGCGCCATTATTCTCAAATAAGTACCTAGTAAATTGCGTATGTTTTAACTATAATACTTGTTACTTTCCACTGTTCGTTATTTGCGGTATCGCTTACTTATTCCACGCAAGCAGGCGGTAGCAATTGAAACTTGAAAATTGTATATTTTTCTTTTATGCGCGTTTTTTCAATGATCGAATATGGCATATTGATTTTTTTGTTACTTGAACTTGTAGGAATTTTACAACCCGCAAAAAAGATTTTTTTTCAGTGCTCTTGCTTGATTGGTAAATAATTGTGCTAATAAAAGTGGTTTTATCATTGTTATGTGCATACTCTTTAATATAAGCTTCATCCTTAAAATTTTTTATTTAACATTTTTTATGAATCCAGCAGTAAATAAACAACGTGTACAATAGATTTTCGTACAAAACCTCGTAGCATCTGGTTTTCGCTATATGATAATACACGAAAGAGTTTGTACGAAGAGCCCCATCCGCTCAGTTTTACCTACAGCGTTCCCGCGATCACACGCACCGAACGACTGTTGTACGGCTATTTGCGTTGTTTGTACGTTTGTACGTTTGACCAAACACTCGCCTGCCAATATGTGGATAAGGGGTAGTGAAGTGATGTGCCAGTGTGGATTGATCTTTTTGGATAACATGAGCTAGCAGGTTTAGTGAACATGTTTTTGGACGGAAAAGGTCGGTTTTTAAGGAATCTCTTTTATAATAGTTTTATAATCAAAAACCTCCTAAAATTTTTCTTAAAAAAATTAAAAATCACTTTTTTGCTTGATGGAATGATAATAATGATATTTATTTTTTAGATCAAGCTCTTTTCAAATACATGTCAATTACATTTGTATTGTTTAGCTACGTTATCAATAATTATTATTCATTAACGTGCAGATTATCACATGGAAACTGTTTCAGCAGAAATATTATGTAGGTACACAAAAATATCACAAAATTACCTTTTAACTAGTGCTATTAGTAAGCTTTCAGTGTGCACATAAAATGCATAGTTGAATTTTTATTAATTATTTTTATTACTCTCAATATCTCTACATTCTTAAGAAAACAGTAAACAATTATAAAAATAAATCTCAATTGTATTAAAAGCACCAAAACTTTCACGTACCTTGTTTTGCAAGGTGTGAAAATTTCGCATAATTAACTGAATTTGGCCTTCATATTGTTAAATCACGAAAATAAGAACACAACCTAGACACTACCTGAGTGTTCGATATATTCTCGTGTTTATTGTACTTTGTTACTTTTACCTTGAACACAAGCCAGGATTAAAATATTGCTATAAAATTGCGTTCGATTACAAAATTATCCACAGGTTATGTCTTCCGGTAATACTTTAATAAATCATATTTATGTGTTGTAATAATATGTTCTGTGGAGCAGCGAAGGAACGATGTTTGTTTAAGTAAAAATTTCTTAAAAATTAGGTATCTAAAGGCGTTATATTTGATTGCAAATATTTATTAAAACAACCAATTCAATTCCAAATTAAAATTTTATATAAATGCGACTCTTGGTTGACCATTCGTTGTTGGATCTACAAATAGGCCAAAATGTCATATTGAACAGGCAGGAAAACTTTTATTAATTATCACAAAAAGTGTTTCTTTAACTAAGGGACCCTAAAAACAGGCCCTTATATAGTTACTTTCATCGCATGCTAGCAGCGGTTATTTGTTCATGAATGCCGGCTCTGACGTCCTTGTTTCATATTAACCGCATTTAACTGCGGGCGCCTAAATAACTTTGACATTTGCACTGGTTAAATTTCATTGGCGCAGTAATGCGATATTATTCGTTCATATCCGGCTCCGTTTTAACAATTACATAATAATGGGATAGATGTTAATCTAATGCATTATTTATGTTATATAGTAGCTCAATAATCGCTAATACATAAAATATTCTTTTCGTACCATTGTCCGCTGCGTAAAGATACTTATTGTCTATTCTAAATAGATACATCGTTGATAGAAATAACAATATTCGCAAAGCTGTTCGTTCGTTATAGAGCATCTACTCTATGTAGAGCAGAAAGTAATAAAAATACATACGATGAAATACTAAACACATTTGTTGCGATTTCAACAATAATAAGGCCGTGCGCAGACGACAGACTATCCGTGACGCACTTTTTAGTCTGTCAAAATAGAACCTATGAAATTATATGCAGTAACGCACACGACGCGCAAAAAGTCCGGCGCACAAAAAATCCGTGTAATTCGGGCAGATCGCACCGCGCCGCATCGCGCCGCTCCGCACAAAAAGTCTGTGAAAAAAATAGAACGTTTGCTTCAACAAGCGCTAACGCAGACGGCGCACACTTTAGTCGGCAATCTGCAATTGCTAGGGACGTACGCACGCGATCTATTATCATGCCAGAGGTCGATGTAAATAAGTTAATTCAAGAAATTCAAAACAGACCAGCAATTTATGACACTTCTAAGGCGGAATACCATGATAGACATTTAGGCCCTGCGCAGACGACAGACTATCCGTGACGCACTTTTTAGTCTGTGAAAATAGAACCTATGAAATTATATGCAGTAACGCACACGATGCGCAAAAAGTCCGGCGCACAAAAAATCCGTGTAATTCGGGCAGACCGCACCGCGCCGCGGCGCGCCGCTCCGCACAAAAAGTGTGTTATAAGAATTGAACGTTTGCTTCAACGCGCGCTAACGCAGACGGCGCACACTTTAGTCGGCAATCTGCATTTGCTAGGGGTGGACGTAACGCACGCGATCTATTATCATGGCGCCAGAGGTATAGGTAGAATGTAGTAACAGACATTTTATAAAATTTGAAAAAATTTGCCGGATGTTGTTTCAGAATTGAATGTTTATTATGGAACTGTCCCTTCAGTAATCTTTCCGAAAGTATAGGATGTACCCAAAATTCTCTTATTTCTTTTTCTTTTTCTGTACTTCATGTACAAAATAATACATCGCGATCTCTGCACGATTTCCATAGCGTCTACGTCCCTACAGCTCTGCCGACAAAATGATCGAAGATGTGCGTCGTGTGCGTTGAGTCTGTGAAAAATCCGCGACCGACTTTTTGCGCGCCATGCAGACTTTTTGTGCGCCGCAGACTCGATCGCACAAAAAGTGTGCCGTCTGCGCAGGGCCTAAGTGTGCATGCACTCGGGCACTAGTAATAATAATATTATGTACATGCAAAATTATTCGCTAAGTTTTTATGATTTGCGTCCTACGATTTTAAAATAGCGAGGAAGTTAAAACGATGTGAAACTATAACATTAAAAATGTTTTTTTTTAATTACTTACATAAGATTTCAAATTTTAATTGCATAAGTTTTATAAATATATGGGAAGTTGTATTATTATCAAATTCAGTTCATTTTAATTCATGACTTCGCTACTTTCTATATGAATAAAATTTTGAATTTTTTGTTTTTGCGGAAATTGTACCATCGAGTAAAACACATGCATTTTTAAATTCTTAAGCATTATATATTACTTATAGTGCATACATGTTAGGATTTTTTTTTAATAAAATCTTTGGCTCCAATGCGATCACTAATATTTATTTGAGCACTGGCTATTTGCCAATACATATGTTACCTGGATATTCTTTATGGTTACCGAGGCCAAATAATCGATTAATATTTGAAACGCCTTTTTATATATTATGTAGTAGCTACTAGATATGTACAGGGACAACGATTAATTTCAATTGATAAATCTTCGTGTATTAATAATTAAGATTCATTAACTCAATTTATGAAAAAAAGTTAACACAGAACACTTTATAAAGAACACTTTATATAACCTATTTTTAGGAGCAAAACATATAATGGAGTACAGAAATATGATCTGTCCTTCTATTTTATTATTGATACGGTTTCAGAAGTGGAACTAAAATTTTTAATTTTAAACCATACTACATACTTGCATCTCGTACCTTATATACCTGTTATTTTTATATTTTACTAAGATTTCCGCATATGACTTTATTAGTAGAAGTAAAATCTACAAATTTCTATCAGCTTTCACATCATTGTGTTATTCAACACGATTTCATAAAATAATGTATGTGATATAAATATTATAGATGTTATAACAGTAAAATGTTTAATGTATAGAGTGTTGGCATGTCAACCGACAGGTAGTCGTTTCCGCAAAGTACAAGCACCTTATGCATTTTAACTCAAATATTTCCCCACTCGATCTTTTCAAATCGGTTGTGTAATTATTTTTTAATCCTATTATATCTAATTGTGTAACCTATCCAGTTTTCTTCAATTACGTTATAAATTTTAAGTTAGCCAAAAGAAATCGTTTCTATTTGTTATTAATTTACGCAAAATGACAAGATTTTGCATATGCAGATATATCGTAAAGAGAAATCATTGCATTCGTCGTAAAACTTTCTCACATTAAGATGTGCGCATTATGATTATGAGTTTTTCAAGAGCCACGATTTGTGACATCACTGAGATTATTATTAGGTAAATAGCATCGTTCGCAAGTTATTAAAGTTGAGACACACTTTAGAAATAAAATGACTTTTAATTCATATGTAATTTTAAATACATGACCCACGTAATTATGGACGTAAAAAAGTGCTATAGAAATCAATCATTAATATGCAAAAGTAGCGGAAGTTTGGAAAGCGACCGAGCTTCATATATCCAATCAGAATAAGTTGTTAAGAGCAGAGCAGAAATGTTATGTTAAATTAAGGTAATAGATAACTGATTGCATCATCTCAAGTTTCAACACATGTGTTAATTAACAAGAACATTATGTAACCTTCAACTATCACTTTTATTAGGTAGTTGTCTCGCACTTTTTAATTCAAAACGGGATGATTTTGTGATTAACTTTCTTTTGTTTTCCTCAAATTTAGAAACACACTACAAAAGAGTTGACCTTGTTATAATTGGGTCAATATTTAATTAGGAAATGCAAGAGACTTTCAAGAACAAAATCTTTGTTTGCAATCTGCACTCCTTCAGCGTGCAGCGACGGACAGATGTGCTTTTATGATGTGTCATTAGCGACGATATGATGACAGCTTTATTGCAAACGATAAAACAGTAAACACGAATCCTTAAATCATCAGTAGGTATTATTTTAATCTCATTCTTATTCATCACATACGTTTAGTACATAGGTAATTGAAGAGAAACATTGTTCCTATTTATAAGCTATGTCATACGAATAGAGTCCTGACCGTGTATATAAATGACAACATAATAAAGCAAATATATTGTGATTTTAAGAAGAGCATCCCAGTGTCGACTAAATAGCATAAAATATATTTAAATTGAAGTGCTCTACTACAAATTACAATCAACAGCCATCTCGTTCAATTTTAAATAGCTCAAGTGAAGTTCGGGAAATGGGTTCAAATTAACTTCAGGACTGTAAGAAACATGTCATCTAAAATAAGAGATGCAATCATGCACTATTTTCATATGCCGCTTGTCGCAAGGCTTGTCGCAAGTGTCACCGGTGCGCAGAAAGATGACCCTGCTAGGGCGAGCAGACGTTCGCGGCCCCCTGACACACATACAAACATTACTAATTTTAGATTTGTGATTCTCCAAGCTAGACGCAAACGGATGGATAATATTAATAGAGCGGTTACGAGCAGAAATAACAATGTAAACGAACTATTGCGATCGATTTTTCGCGCCTTCGCAAGTTGCGATATGCGTTTCTTTTTTTTTCATTAATATTTATAGGATTCAACGAACGAATATGTGGTTTATAAATCAATTTCATTGCACATTATAGAATATACACTTGATTGATTACTTTGCATAACAATACGTATAGATATGCAATCAATAAGACTCAGGGCCACTTATGCAAGAACAATGCTTGTTAGGAGCCATAATTTGAATAGCTTGGTTATTTGAAATATGCGAGTTTTCAAATCCGTTACAAATTTACTGGTTCACCGTATCTATCTACATTAAATTTTATTACAGCTTCACATACCACAAATTTTATGAACTTAATGGTCTATATAAAATTTGTAGCAGTTATAAGAAGGCCAATAACAGCTTAAATTTCGATCTGTTCTTCGAAATCGTGAGGAAATAAACGATGTTTGTGTGTCAATACGTGGACCAAATAATCGTTGGTAAATGTTTATTTTTAAAACATTTAAAATTTTCTTTGATGGTCGTATTATTGAGGCTAAATAAATATTATTATCCCTTTTAAGGTCCCTTAGATGTATTTTCTTATAAAGCAGGAAATATATTAATAAAACATATTTAAATGATGTAAATCAAATATCGTTTGATAGCTATTGTATGCAAAATACAGGTACCGACTATTATGTCCGTTCTTATAGAATTCGAGGAGCGTGAAGAATGATTCTAGGTTGAATGCCTCTTGCCGATTTTAGTATCCAAATTGTGTTGCCGTAACTGTCAATTCCCCCATGATGCCATCGGGTCCAAGCCAACAAACAATACACGCATTGCTAAGTACTTGCATTCCCAGCACGCTTCATTTGCGACCCGTTACCCTACTTTACAAGAAACTGATATAGGATACAATACAATCCCGACTTTGTATGGTTTTTATGTGACTACCTATGGCTTCTTTTTTAATACTTTTTTACTAGTTCGTAAAGTTTGTGAAGTATATCAAGTTTCAGTCCAAAAGAGTGACTAAATATTCAGAAGTTAGGATCATTAAATATACATCGAAACCGAATACGGTTTAAACCATATATAATTTTGTATACGTTATAATATTAACGAAACGAGTGATTTTTGTAATCGAACACGGACTCGTGGGTGTTTTAGTGCCGTATCATTTACGTTTGATTTATGGCACCTTATTCAGCTTAGAAAGCCGGCCGGCAAACATTTTTAACACAATAATGTGCCACTATTCAACTGGACAAATGGTGAAGGTACACGCGTGGGTGCATCGTTATGAATGTGACAATGTTAGGGCTGTTACATCATAACATGATGTGTACGATTTGCACAAGTTTCGTAACAAATGAACAATAATCTTTAGGTTACGGGAAAATCTTATAAAAATGTAGTTACTGTTTATCTGTCTAGGATGTGGATGACGTTGATAACATTCGAAATTAAAGTTTCATTAAAAACAAATATTTGATCGCATAAAGTATTTTTTTTTCTGAATGGTATTTATTTTCATAAATTATTTCACGTCCTTTCCACGGGTTAGTTTTTGTTGTTGTAATACTACTCCGAGGCATTCGCAAAATCGTAAGCATTTCGTATTTCCTTTAATTCATTCATTTTTGTACATCCTTAGTTGTTTATGTGCTCGTTAATTTGATAACCTAACAACGTTGTGCTCCAAATTGAAGCCCACGCGCCGAAGCTGACCATCCAAGGGGTTTATTAAGATATCATTTTTTATTCTTAATAGTAATAACCACTTATGTTATACAAAGTCCTTCGCTCTCATTTACCAGGTGTTACAATAGCTTTTAGGTTGTTTAAAATGGATTGACGACTTTTATTATAGGTATTAAAATCATATTTATGAAATGCTCTACATAAGATTCGCGAAACATTATATTCGAATTAGCATATATTACTGTTATCTAATATATAATTTTTAATCGACTAGATTATTTGGTCTTGCTATTAACGGTTCGCAATTTATATTAGAATTGGTATAAAGATAACCTAATTTAAATCTTCAATGAGTAAACAACGTGAAATCGAGATTGTCGCCTATTAAATACAAGAACCATTAATATGTCTCAGCCATCAAAATGAGTATAAATGTAGACTCTATATCATTGATCTCTGCATCATTTAGAATGTTGACGGAAATAGGATGTTGCTAAACGGTGCAGAACATCAACAAGGATCGTCAATGGAGCGCGTGGGAAACTGTCTATTTTTATAAAAAGCTCACTCTGTGGTAGGTATTTTTACTCTCGCTTCATAGCAATAAGTGATTGAGACGATTAATAAAATACACATATGACAACACGTTACCATTTAACTACGTTATGATTTCAAACTCAAAATCAAACATTTATTTATTCAATTAGACAGACTTCTTCTAGAAGCACTTTTGAATCGTCGTATCATATTTTTAACATTTACCACCGATTCGGAAAGCAGTGTCTATGGAGAAGGGAATTTAAAGGGACAATGTTATTCCATTAAAGAAATATCTACTTTCATCCATTCCGGCTATTAGTAGCTACCCAGTTCTTTACAATGTCTTCAAAAGATGGTTATTAGGAAGTGTGTACGAGTATCGTGATATAACAAACTTGTATGGTTAAAACAGAACTAAAACTATATTAAAACAGCAATTTAGGAAAGGAAACGTGTATGCTAAATAACGAAAGCGTAAATGTAAGGCCACAGCCAGGAATGTGGATTTACTCTTGATGACTATTTAAGGCCAAAACGGACGTTATATTTAAGGTACGGCTGGTATGCGTAGTCCCTAGTTAACAAGCTGTTGAAAGTGTATGGAGCTGATTACTATTCGTGAATGTTTTTATGTTGATTTCACTTCTTCTGTTTAGGGTCACTTATATAGTTTTTGAGGACATGTTAACAAGATACGTGGGTAAAAAACACTATTCAGTGTGAGCATGTTCCAATTTGTGTCGTGTTCGACTTCCATTTTAAGCTTATTTATGGTAAATGACATTATTGATAACAATATATAATCCACCGGCAAAGAAAGATCGATACAATTATTATTGCAAGAAAGAATTGCCAGAACTCTAACTCATTCACAAGCTTGTCATCTTTAAGGCCCAGATTCACAGTCGTGACTTTACTTTACCGCAAAAGAGTCTT
>CAJQZM010039041.1:0-10827 GCA_907164665.1 Colias nastes | reverse complement strand
TTAGAACAGTTGTGCGCTTCATTTTCCCCTTGGACCCCTAACCCCCCCACCGACATGACAACATGACAGAGAATGCGACTTTGTTTGCGAGATATTCGTGTTGTTTCAACCGTCCTTTGTTTTAATCGTACCCAGTCTACCCTACCTATTACATGAAGTATAATTTGGTTTTGAACAGCTATTATGATTGATTTTTCTAAAAAATAGGGCATTCCACCGAAAAAAACACGAATTGTTTTTTTTATAATTAAGTATCCGTAAAAAAAATATCCATACCAATAAGAACATTCACAAAATGATCATGATATCGAAGTATTTTATTGTATTTTTTAGTAATAGAGTCTCCGTATAAACTGTTTACACTTTACACCAACGCTACGTCTGAAAAAACTTCGACAAAGAAGGCCAGCTATTAAGCCCACGAACAAATCGACACAGACTATCCAAGCAAAGCTATAACTGTACATAAAATCCATTTTAAAACCCTTTAGAGTTTAGTAGCAAAAGACGCGACATATGATAGGTAGAGAAAAACAAAGGCGTAACCCTAGCGCAGACGGGAGCATAAGCTTGTTTTTATAGCCCTGCCGGCCCGTGATAACGTGCCACCCCTAACAATGCCAGATATTATAGCCGTGAATACTAGATAATTGTCTTTGGGGCGCTTTTTGCAATTGATTTGTTATGATCTTTAGATAGCTGGATGCAATTAGATTGCGTGGGGTTCGTTTGTTGAATGGGAGTTGATAAACTATTCTTGGATGTGTGGAAAGGTTTTGAATGAAAAGCTTCATACTGAAATGTGGTAAATGACTATTGATATAATGATTAAATAATATTAATATGATATTAGATAATGTTCGTCAAACTCGGTAGTTTTATTACAATAAGAAGTTAGACATTTTATTCTTAACTAGCTTACCACCCGCGGCTTCGCCCGCTTTGTCTAAAACCTAATAAATTATATACTAAAACCTTCCTCTTGAATCACTCTATCTATTAAAAAAAACCGCATCAAAATCCGTTGCGTAGTTTTAAAGATTTAAGCATACAAAGGGACATAGGGACATAGGGACAGAGAAAGCGACTTTGTTTTATACTAGGTACTAGCGACCCGCCCCGGCTTCGCACGGGTGCAATGCTGATACTAAATACACTACAGAAAAACTGTGAACGTTGTATATAAAAACATAGCGGCCCGCTCCGGCTTCGGCCTTCGCACGGGTATAAAATATTATATAGCCGGGCGGCCGGCCGGTACCGCCGCAAACGCTACGTCCCGCAATTTTTAAATCTGTAATATCTTCGAAAATATTCACTTAAATCATACGGTGTAAAGGGCCATATAGATCTATATTAAATGAACAATGTATTCAAGGTATTTAATTGGTTAAGGATTAATGCTGTATTGGTTAAAATCGCTTCGAAAATTAGCCATTATTTGTCGTAAAAAGTAAATGACAAAAAAAAGTTATTGTGGGTTATCCATAAGAGATAGACATATACCACCACTGACTTTTCTGTAGACCTTTTCAATGTGTATAATACTTAGTACATTATTTTGGTAAAACTCGTAGGGTTCAGCCTGCGTTTGCAATGTAAGCGGAAAAAATGTAATTTTTTACGACATCACATTAGAAACCTCAAAAATAACAGTACTTCTCCACTATTTGATGGATGTTATTATACATATAAACCTTCCTCTTGAATCACTCTATCTATTAAAAAAAACCGCATCAAAATCCGTTGCGTAGTTTCAAAGATTTAAGCGTACAAAGGGACATAGGGACAGAGAATGCGACTTTGTTTTATACTATGTAGTGATGATGTAGTGATGATAAGATCCTGAAAACCAAAATTGTAGCGGTGTAACTTATAAAATATATTTATTCTCGATTCCATGTACAAAAATCCACGTGGTAGTTAGAGATAAATTAAAGTATTATGAACCTAAATGCAAAATTTGAAACATTTAGGTTCAAATATTAAAGGTAAATTGAAACCACATCAAAGAATTTCATTTTACGTTGTTCGTAGGTAATTTTCGTTGCGTTCACATGAATTAATTCACATAATGTCATCCTGTAAATGTCCTGAAATCCAACACTCAAAAGCATCCTAACATCCATGTAAAACAACAGTTAACAATTCCTCAAATAAAAGATATATTTTAAAAACCAAACACTCCAAGATAGTGCAAAAAAGTGACAATACATTTATCAAACGGCCCTAATTCAAATAACAGAGTGGGATAAGGAACACAAACATCCGGAGTAGTGTCTTATTTGTTCATCCACTGTATTGTGGGTTTATATTTTTATATGATTAACTAGGGACCGCCCGCGACTTCGCCCGGCCTTGATAACTGAGCGATATTTGTTAGAAACATGGGTAATTTGTACGTTTTGATTGTGGCTTCTAGATTAGTTTAAGTATCCAAATAAATATTCTCTTGTACATAATCTTGTAGGTGTCTAAATAATATTTTTTAGCGTCTGCTTCACATTTACAATTGAATTCCAACCGAGTAGGTACCTTATTACACGACATCGTTAGAATGCTGTATATTTACATTTCAGTAGCACACCTACTATTTTTCTTATGAAAAAAAAACCTACAAGTAGGAAACAATTCTTCAACATAATCTATTTTTAAATGTATAAGCTAGTATTTTTTAAGTAAGTATGTACCTATTCGTTTAAACTTAATAGGTACTCAGCTGATCTACATGAAGAAAAGTGGTTATAACTTATAAGGCTCAGAACTATCATTGTAAAGTCTAAATTTTATATAAAAATAGTTGTACATCTAAATCTAATATACCTACCGTCTAATTATACCTACATCATGAACATCTCTGACCTCATAAAAAAGCTTCATTTACCGCTATACAATTTCGTGTACCTAAACTCATGGATGGGGTAAAAATATTATAAAACGAACAACTCTACATTAAGAAACATATTACTTATTGGAATAAAATATGATTTAATATTAATTATTATGAAAATAAACATTACCTATTGTTAAAACTCAAGAAGTACCTACATAAGGCTTATTTCGAGTTATAAAAAATAAAAATAATTGAACTGACATTTATATCACATTTATAAGAAGTATATTCCATTGTAATCTAAACTACCTAAACCCGAAAGAAAATTGTTAATTCATAATGATCGTCACATAACGTCGCGATAAATTAATTTGGCTCTACATTATTGCCAGTTTATCTAAATTATATTCAGTATGATTTGAATTTTTGACCGCCTCCTTGGTAGGTACAGTGGTTGACGCGTGAGCGTAAAACCGAGGGGTCCTGGGTTCGATTCCCGGTGGAGACGAAGAAAAAAAAAATTGTCTCGGTCTGGCAGGACACAGAAGGCTGATCACCTACCTACTTGTCCCTAAAGATAATCGATCAGTGAAACAGATGTATGAATAATTCATCTGCCCCTTACCCCACTAGGGGACACGGGACTTCACTTCTATGATTTGAATTTAGATAGATAAATAGATATCTGTTCACAAAAAGATCCAAGAACAAAGTTCGTCAAGTGGCAACAAATTCAAAAGCCTCGGCCCTCTGTTTACCTAATTTAAGGGCTTATCTACCACTTTTTGTCTTCCTTGATAACTAACAGGTGTTCGTTTTGTCTAGAGATAAAATTATCCCAAATTAAATAGTGGAAACCGTTGTTTGATGACCTTGTTCAACTTTTATAACCCTGTTAGGTTTGTAAATTAATTTAAAAGAACCTGAATGTTAGTTGAAGTTTACCTAACTGTGGGTAGTTTAATTTGTTGGATTAAGTATGTGTTAGACCGAATTATAACCATGATCTTTTCGGTAACTTGACATTAGAAATAGTAAAGGGAAGAAAATGAGACCTTGAATTCCTAGTTTTATAAAATTTGGGTACATGTCTGGTTTTACACTAAGATTATCGTCATATACCTACTAGGTCCTAAAACAAACTTGCAAAAGGGATTTAAGGAACCCAAGGAAAGGGCATTTGAAAAAAAAATATTTTTGTTACAATTTAACCCAGGGGAAAATAAATACCAACAACATTAACTAAGATAAATTTCAATTTGTTTAAAATAACATTAAATAAAGTTTAGTAAAAAGCTTGTAATATCTCTTTTTCTTTATTGACCGTGATCAATTGACTAAGAACTAAGTGAAAAAAGCATTAAATATTATTAAATAGAGATTATATTGAACACAAATACCTACAGTCAAATCATATCAAACATCATTGATAAAAATAAGTAAATAGGGGAGCGCCACTTAATATTTTCTCTCTTTTCTGATAAAGTATTAAAATCCCGTCTGTTAACAAATTTTGGTAGGTACCTATTTGAATAATAGATCTACTTTTCTTAGTACAGTTTTTTAAAAAACGCACGTTTCTGTGAAACATTTTCTTAAGATTTATTAGAAACATTGAATTTTTAAAAGGTAGAGAGTCTATTAATTTAAAATAATAATAACCAAACAAATTGAAATAATGCATAAAACATTTGTGATTTGCGGCGACTCAATAAGATTGATCTCAGGTACCAAAAATTCAAAATATCACACCATAATAATTACCTATGTCTAATAATTATTTAATATACCTACCTTATTTATATATATTATTGCTATGTGGTTAGGTATTTATGAAATCAATCGATTTCATTCTAAACGACAATAACTATCCAAAGGAACGTTATCAAATAATTATCTTTAGATATAGGTATAAAAAGAGTTCTTATTAACACTTATTAATAAGGATATACTGAATATTAAAGAGGAAAAAGCATTATACTGGATATTAAAGAGGTAGCAAGAGGTATTTTATTAGTTTGTGATTCTTAAGTGTATCAAACACTCCATAATAATATTTTAATGTAGAGCTTGCTATTAGCGTCTTTAGGTATGTAGCGTTTCATTGTTTTTTAATATTAATTTGACTTATTTCCTACAATACGTCTACATAATATTATTGATTTAACGAATATGTATAAGGAAATATAATTAAAATATCCTATGACGCCGCATGGAAATGAACAAAATATTTTTAACATCAGCCCAAACTCTTCAAGTTTGACTGTTTAAAAACAATTATTTACCTATCGTTTTGTACTCGATAAATTAGAATTTCCAATTCGTCCAATATGAACGAAAATCTATTTTAGTGCTAAATTTTGGTAAACAGAAATAAAAATTGGAAAGTTCCTTATCACAATTTTGCTTCATTTGAAAACTTAAAAAAATATTGATATATTATTTTTATCAATAAATATTACCTAAATATTTTAGGTACCTACTTATGTGGAGAATTATTTTATTAAATGTCGAATAATTACATAACAAATTTTCACTCCAGATCACTTAAAAAAAATATTTGAATTCTTTGTTATGTTTGAAAATGATTACAAAGTGACTTACCTTAATCTCTTCGCTTCATCTATGAACGGCCGCTTCTCCATCTCCGTGAGAAGTTTCCACTCCGCCCCCAAACGTTTGGAAATTTCTGAATTATGCATTTTTGGATTATCCTGTGCCATCTTACGTCTTTGTCCCCTGGACCATACCATGAAAGCGTTCATCGGCCTCTTTATATGATCTGTGGGCTGTTTTCCGAGTGACATGTTTGATAAAAACTTTTTAAACTGCGCAAAAACTTCAAACTAAATACCATGCACTGCCATTATCGAATTAAAAAAAAAGTTAAATGTCAATTGGAATTCGAAATTTTGAAATGAGAACGTGCCGGTTCCCGCGCGCTCGTGAAAAGCTTCCGAAAGCTCAATGCGCTTTTCTTGGCTGTCGTTAGCGGGCTGATAGTGCCCCCTCTCCCCGCGCGCAGTGGCCAATGAGCGGCCGTCGTGGGCGGACGTTCGCGCCGCATTGGCTGAGGCGCTGCCGTCTCCAACTTGCAACAGGTGACGTGCTTGTTAGCATGTTTATTAGTTCGCATCTTTTTTTGAATCTTGGACGAATCGATTTTTGAATGTTTGCGGTTGTTGCGAATTCTTGTTAGGTCGTTCATTAGTAGCGGATAATAGTTGCGCACTATTATTGTAAGGGTCGTGTCACACTGTTTTTTTCTGCTATAAATTTTAATTATTATTCTCATAATAAAAAAAAAAAAAAAATTACGATTTAACATGTATGATTTAAAATAATAATAACAACTAGGTATATTAAATCAAGGAAAATAATTAAGTTTATTTAAAAGTGGAATGATCTAATTAAAATTATAATAATTTGCCAATTTTTCATGTACCTACCTAGCTAAATAGCAACTTAATAATTTAATGTAGGAACCTATAGGTATCTGGGTGCTCATTAACCAAACAAATTATTATTAAATTGAAATATTAAATAAGCAAAACTATGTACCTTTAAAATATTAGTTTTTAAAAATGCTTACAACTGCAACGTTACAAATTGAATGATATCGACTTTATTTTTTCCATCTTGTCCTGGATCTTTCCTAGTGGAATCTGGATGAGTAGGTAGTCCGTAGTACCTATGTACAAAGTGTAATTTGTAAATGATAAACATAAGTATTCTTATATTCAAAACATACCTAAGTATCTCTTTTGTTATATAACGTAAATCTAATTTAAAATGTAGAGTGAGGTAGAGTTATCTAATTTTATAACAAGAAGACGTTAATATAATGTTTGAGTAGGTACTAAAAAAAATGTGTGCGTGTAGGTACCTACAAGTTACACACGTAAGAAGTGAAACTTCTGTATGACCTTATTTTTCAAAAAAATAATTTACTATATGCAACTTTACAGAAATACGTCAAATCACTCGTGGTAGGGAGAAGAAAAAGATGGCGCGTAACGGAAAAATGTCACGCGTAACGAAAAAATGTTACACTAAATTTTTTTCCAACCCCGATAAAAAAGTTTCACTTCAATAGGGTAAAAGTGGGATAGATGCCCCACTTTTTGAAATAGCCTCATAATTTTAAAAACATGAATCCTATACGAACACTTTGTATGAATATAGCTAGGTTAATTATCTGTTTTGAATTACTATATATATTTTTTATCCTATCATTTATAGATAATGTGTAATAAATATTTTTATAGAACACCTTTTTTGAGGATAGATGCCTACCTAGTTGGATAGTTGCCCCACCATGAAAATACTAAGGAGGATAGATGCCTGCAGAGTGGGATAGATGCCTTACATACTCTATAAACGCGAAATCTAATAAAATTTATATGATAAACCAGTAAATGTCATGTTAACATAGTTGTTCTGTTGTCCAAGAATATACTTGCGCTCGCACTTCTTCTTTTCTTTTGTATTTTCGTGACGTGGCTCTCCTACAATCAGTATAAGGGCAGATCATTAATAAGTAAGTATACATAACAAAAAAAAGCAATTAAACGAGTAAAATCGGTTAACATAGAGAAAACCTCTGACGCAATCAGGTAAAAATATAAACAGTACCTGTGATTATCGATAATAACATGTACATATGTATTGAGGGATAGATGCCCTTAGAGGCCCCTCAGGGCATCTATTCCTCAAAAAAAAAAGGGGCAACTATACTTTTTAATAAGGATAGCTGCCCCAGTATTTTTTTTATTAAATAAAAACAAAAGAGCCACTATTTTCACTTAGATTTGTACTTAATGAACCAGTGTATAGACATAATAAGAAATATAGTGAAATTTATTAATACTTATAAAGTTATGCAAAGGCAAATATCAACCTTTTTAAATTTTAACGTGTTCGTGAAGTTCGCCGCGGATATTATAACACGCACTAGCGAAACACGTCTTCACCAAACAACAGCTCATGCGTACCCAAGGTGCGGGGTGATAGGAGCTCCTATTTAAATCATTAATTCGTAGTCACGACTCTGGGAAGTGAGGTTTTTTGAAAATGGGGCATCTATCCCAGTGCGGCATCTATCCCACTTTTACCCTAAGTAAAAATACACATGTACATAAATACAAAAGAAACTGAGCTTACCTTACACTCTCAGGATACAACCAGTTTATTTAGACCTTCCCGGTGTATGGCAGCTTATACGTAATGGAGACCATGATTTAATTTTAGGTACCTAAGATAAAATTTAAATATTATGAAACGATTGTTTTTTTCATTAAATATTAATATGACAGTGACATAAAAGTTATGTAAGTAGATCAAAAATCAGGATAGGTTAGGAAGGAATAAATAGATTTAATATTTTATGAATCATTATATTCCTATCTAAACAATACGTAGGTAGTTTTTAGGGTTCCGTAGCCAAAATGGCAAAAACGGAACCCTTATAGTTTCGTCATGTCCGTCTGTCCGTCTGTCCGTCTGTCCGTCTGTCACAGCCGATTTACTCGGAAACTATAAGTACTACAGTGATGAAATTTGATGGGAATATGTGTTGTATGAACCGCTACAAAAATATGACACTAAATAGTAAAAAAAAGAATTGGGGGTGGGGCCCCCCATACATGTAACTGAGGGATGAAACTTTTTTTTTCGATGTACATACCCGTGTGGGGTATCAATGGAAAGGTCTTTTAAAATGATATAAAGTTTTCTAAAAAACATTTTTCTTAAAGTGAACGGTTTTTGAGATATCAGCTCTCAAAGTCGTAAAAAGTATGTCCCCCCCCCTCTATTTTTATAACTACGGGGTATAAAATTCTAAAAAAAATAGAGGTGATGCATGCTAATTAACTCTTTCAACGATTTTTGGTTTGATCAAAGTATCTCTTATAGTTTTTGAGATAGGTTGATTTAACTGTAATTTATTATATTTGCTGCTACGGAACCCTTTGTGCGCGAGCCCGACTCGCACTTGGCCGGTTTTTTTTTAGATGTTATCGATGACATTTTAATGAGTAGTAAGTACCTACCTACCATGAAACAATTTATTTGTAGGTAGATATTAGTTTTCCGCCCGCGGTTTCGCTTGTGGGCATTTTCTTGCTCTTTTTTTGACAAAAAATATTCCCTATCCCAAAGTAGATACAGTTTTCTTTCACTAACCTATATCACTGGTTTAATTGTTTTGGAGTAAAATGAAAATTAGAGAAAGATTTAATTTTAGATTTAAAACAGGTGTAAGGAGAGATTTATGAACCATCAAGGAAAACGAAATCGCAAATTTTTAGAGTTCCGTGTCAAAAGGAAAAAAAACGGAACCCTTATAGGATCACTTTGTTGTCAATTTGTCTGTCTATTTGTCGATAAACTTTTTCGAAGGAACGCGTGGAGGTATCAAGGTGAAATTTATATTGAATCCACAAGTCTACGATCCCTTGAAGCTGTGAAAAATCAAACTTATAAGCCAACACAATCAAAAGATACAACCGTTTATGCTGCAATCATTTGCAAATTTCGACATGTGGGAATCAAAACCTATGGGCTACTCCCGTGAACACAGAATCTTGAAATTTGGTACGAAGCAACGTCTTATACTTAGTCACCATGACCAATAAAGGAAAAATTGCGAAAAACAAAAATGTGCAAAAAAACTAACAAAATAAAAAATTAAACAGGTTTGTGCGGAACCCTGCAGGGGTCCGACTCGCACTTGGCCGGTTTTATTTTTTATGAATCTGAATAAAATTTCCACTCTAAAATTTTCAAAAACATAATATGACATTTTTTAAAAGATTAACTTTTGACTCTATAAAATCAAAAATGTATCCCAAACAACAGAGCAAACTTTTTGTTAGCCATAGGTATATTGTAAGTTCTATACCCACAGGGTTTATACAAATTGCTAACTATTATAATAGTGTATAAATGTATACCTACCTGTGTATAACACGTAAACACCGCCCGTTTCCTATACACACAAACAGGTTTACCAGTGTCTGTTCGTACGTAAAACAATTCTGTGTCGCTACAACGCCCGCACAATATCATGTTATGGAGCGTTTTCGCGCTTCGCTGCCACGCCGCGGGCGTTTTTGCGCGCCAATGCGAAATAATCGCCTAACTACTATACACTTACAATCGAAAACATACTCTATATCTATAGAATAAGGTTGATTTTCAGTTGTTACAATGGGAAGTTATAACGTTATGGATGAAATAGTTCGTAGACTATTATGTAGGTATATTGAATACATCTTTTATATTTACACGGTTATGTAAAATGGTCTGTTAGCCTCGTTGATGTGTTTTTGATTTTATTATGAATTATGGAAAATTGGGCTCGAAATTCGTTCGGCTTATTTGTAAGGTAACTCTGAAAGTATAACTCACTCGTTACTACAATTATTATTATGAATGCGAAATATGATGAAGGCATTTGTTAGTCAGTCACGTGAGTTATTGAAATTAATAATAATCTGAAATGCAATGACACAATTTAAATATTGTAGACAATGCAATGTATCAATAATATTATCAGTATTTTTTTTTTTTTTTATTGTTTGATAGGAAAGCGCTTGACCACTATCTCGCCTGATGGAAAGCTGAGATGTGGCCTAAGATGGAGCGCGCTTTCCTAGAAGGTACCTGTTCACTCTTTTCTTGAAGACCTCCATATTGTACTCGTCGGGGAACACAGACTCAGGAAGCATGTTCCAGTCCCTCGCGGTTCGAATGAAGAAAGTCGATCCAAACCGCTTTGTCCGGGTACATGGAACGTCCACCATATGGCGGTGCCTAGAGTCTGTGCGCCTCGACGAACGATGGAAAAACGGGGATGGCGGAATTAGATCGTGCAATTCCGCAGCGCACTCACCAAAGTGTATCCGATAAAAAACCGATAAACTTGCCACTCTGCGACGGTGAGCGAGGCTCTGGAGTTTTTTGCCTACTAGCTCATCGTCGTTTATTAG
>CAJQZM010039039.1:0-26075 GCA_907164665.1 Colias nastes | reverse complement strand
TCGTCGTGTCTTTCGTCTTTCTGAGGTAAAAAACGCTGGTTACAGCTTGTTTGCAGTGGCTGTAGGGCTGTTTGTGTATGTGCGCGGCGAGGCGGGGGAGAGTACCGACCGTTCCGTTTCTTTCTAACTTCTAACTCGTGCTTTTTCTTACCCTGTCCCCGTCGAAACCGCACATACGCCCTACAGCCACTACACACAAGCTATATCTAATTTTGACTTTTTTCCATTCTTTAAAAAATTCACAATTAATTAATTTGAATGCTATAAAAGCTAAATATCAAATGCATGAATTTGATATTTTTGGTTTTATGGCATTCAAATGCTTTATAAATATAAATTTATAAAGGATAGAAAAAAATCGATCACGAGGCGGGACTCTTGACCAACTCAGCTACTCGTAACCCGCCAGAGCGATCGAATTTATTCTATTCCTTCAGTTTTATGTGTCCCTTAGACAAAAGCTGGCTCAGTTGGTCAAGCGTCCACCCCGGATTGGCGTGAAAGGATGCGGGTTCTAGTCCGATTTTTTTCTATTCTTTATAAATTGATATCAAATGCATGTCTATAAAACTAATCTAAACAGCCCGTCCCCCAGGCTGGTCCGCAAGCGGGCCCCGCGGCGCTGCTGCTGCCGCGGCGGTGCCCTGCGATCCCTCGCCGCCGCGTGCCGAGCTCAAGCACCACACTATATAGCTCTTGTTGAGCGGTTTTACGTGAGAGTACTGCGACCAAAGATTAAGAGCGTTTTGATTTTCCAGTTCTAGTCATGTTAGTCGTGGAGGGTCATGGGGTTTTTTACCATCTTGTTAATTGGCAATATGACTTGAGATTAAATGTGGATATAACAAATGGGGTTATTATGAAGGTGCTGTGGAACCTCGCTGCCACGTGCCGAGCTCAAGCAGCACATTATATTATATAGCTCTAGTTGAGCGGTTCTATGTCACAGTACTGCGACCTAAGATCAAGAGCGTTTTGATTTTCCAGTTTTAGTCGTCGGGGGTCAGGGGGGTTGTGAACATCTTGTAACTAATTTGCTATATGACTTGAGATTAAATGTTGATATTGAATGGGGTCCTGTTTCTTGTTGGGGGTTGAGGATCACGGGGGTTGAAGCAACGAGCGTTATGACCAACTTGTAACTTATCGGCTATATAAGTCGTTAAAAAAAAGTGTAATTGTAAAGTGCTTCTATGGGAGGGTTTAGTTGGTTGGTTTAGTTACTATAGACCGCATCTAATCAGAGACCGCTCTTGATTATAAATATATTGCAAAGTCAAGAGGCCCGTGACCCTCTCGAACTCAAAACCCTCAATACAATTTTATCTTATTTACTTACAACTTTGTATTACATTGAGCCGTGGTGCTCATGACCTCTATAGTTCCACAGAATAACAACCCCTATGTCCACCTATTGTATGAGGATTGAGGGTTAGCGGTACTGATGACCCCCTGATACCATAATAAGAACACGTGAAATGATTTTTAGGGCTTATAAAGAATTTCTAAAATACAATATGCCCTTCCTAATTGGAAAATGAATAAGTGAGAAACTTTAAACATACAGAAATGTTATAAATTAACATTATCCTGCTTAAATCGTGTTAAAGTTTTAATAAAAATAGATATTAAAATTTGATACTTATTTCCGTACACTTTAATTTTTTGCATAAATTGTTCTTATAAAGTTATTTGATTTTACTACAATCCAATCTAAGTACTACCGCACTTGTGTTTAATTTTCACATTTTTTCTTGTAATAATCTATAAATTGCTTCAAAAGTATTATTTGACAAGGTTTCTAAGATATTACATTCAAAAATAAATAAAAATAATTCCACTGTTTCCTGTAGCCACTTTTTTTTCGATTTATTACAAAAAAAATGTTTTAATTTATAAAAAAATATTTTTTTGAAAGAAATGTAAATCTTCAATAGAATATTTCTCATAAACTTGACCTTTTATACAAAATTGATATTTTTTTTTTGTTTTGCATATTAATTACTATCTTTAATGCAAAACTCAATCAATAACGTTACAGTCCTTTTGCTTAAAGAGACGAACATACTAACTTACTAAACGTTGAGCAACTGTACGGATTTATTACATTTTTATTAAAGTAATAACAATAATAATATTATTTTAAGCAAACTGCGTGCGCATTTTTGTAAAATTTATTAAATAAAAAAAATCCTAAATTTCTTTAAATATGTACCGAGACAACAGGGTATAGGTTTTTTTGATAAATGATTAAACATATACACAAAAAACGTCATTTTTCGCCTATCTGCGGTTTACTTTTTTTTTTCATTTTTTAATCATAATATAAAATTTGATGAGTTTTTCCTTATTAAATACATGATTAACTCCTAACTACTGGACTAATAAAAATAAAAATATTTCTAGAAACAACTCTTTCTTTGCAGATAATTTATTTCGTATAAAAAAAAAACTATTTAAAAATTTTTCGATTTCTTACAGCACTGACCTACCTCAATAGTAACGTCAACAAATATTTATTTATATCTTTGTAAATAAAGATTATTGTTTATTACTACTGAAAAAAATTAAAATGAAAAAGAAATAATTAATGAAGATTTGTTTTCACAAAAAACAATTAAAACTGTTCAATTATACATCAATGACAACAATATAAATATCTATTGTCTAAAGCAGGGGTTCCCAAACTGTGTGTGTGGGGCCCGGGCGCCGTGAGTCTCTGCCTAACTTAATTTCTATTCTTGTATTGTAGGAACCTATATCGACTGTTTCCTTTTCAAATAGCTAGCTTGGGTGGGTAGGGCACCGTGACATAAAATTTAACATGAAACTGCGCCGCGAGCTGAAAAAGATTGGGAACCCCTGGTCTAAAGTATTTTACGTAAAATTATTTTGATACTTGTTATTTTCTTCAAATTAAGTACACTATTTAGTTATCTGTGCTATTATAATGTCAAAATAAAAAAAAAGCTTTGGAAAAAAAGGTAAAAATGGTATGTACCTACCTACTTTGTACTATTGTTTATTAGTTATTACATATTCATATACATAATATGGATTATCATCATTTTGAAAACTATATAAAAAAATGTTTTTGCACTAAAATATATCAAATCTAATTCTATTCTAGTTTTTTTTACGTTAACAGATGCATAAAGTAAAAAATATTGTTAATAAATTAATAAAAATTATGTTCCTAATTAAATTTAATATTTATTTATATTCTTGTTATTATTTTTATATAGTTTATAAAGATTCCTGTAATACGTTTATTCAATGATTCTGTACAAAAGAATTGTAGAAATATTTTCAAATATACAAATATTAACTGTACTTAAATTTTACCTTTTAATATTTCATTTTACGCTCATATATTATATTTACGTAATAATTAAAAACTTTTTAACGAATAAATATTATAATGATTAAATCCGTTTGATAGTTTTTAATATATATGTTACCGGCCAAACCCGATTTTAGGACAAACTAGTTTAGCCTAGGCTAAACTAGTTCGTCCTATACGCGATCGGATGAACTGGTAGAGCCTAGGCCAAATTAGTTCATCCTAAGACCAATAGGATAAATCAGTTTAGGCTAGGCCGAACTAGTTTACTTTAAACTAGTAACTAGGCTATACTAGTTCATCCGATCGCGTATAGGACGAACTAGTTTAGCCTAGGCTAAACTAGTTTGTCCTGAAATCGGGTTTGGCCGGTAACATATATACCAATTAATTCTTAATTATCTGTTTGTATATTTTATCTATTTCAAAATAAATATTTATATTATTTAATAATTATTATATTATCATATTAAAAGCAATCTTTAACGCATGCAATTAAATTCATATCATACTTTAAGTTATCATAAGTTATATTATTTAAATTATTTTATGAAGCCTTGCATATAATTAAGTTTTTTAGATAATAGATTTAGTAATTCTGTCCGTTAATTATAATTTAAAAGTGTTAGATAAGTATATTAAAAATACATATATTTTCATGCTGTTTATTTTTAACATGTAATATTGACAGAACATTAAAAATTCGCAATAATTCGTTTTTTTAAGTATTGTCTAAAAATAGTCTTATATATATTATAATATACATTATTATAAAATTATAGTATTACCTATCTTATGAAATTCGAATTCTACATACCTAATATGATGTGCCGTTGACTATTACGGACTAAAGGTAAAAAAAAATTGCCATTTATTACTACTTTTGTAATGTCCAAAGCTAATTAAAAAAAAGTTTTTGGCGGGAAATGTTGACAGATATTAGATCTCGAATAGAAATGGAATTCTAAAAAGTAAAAAATCGTTCAGAAATAGATGAACAATCTAATTCAATAATTAATCGCAAGCTGTTCTTAGATTTTATCATGTATTGGATTAGTTAGTGCTATAGAAAATTGCGAAAAATATAGTTTTTGTTTGAAGTACATATTAATAAAAAAAATAGAAATCATTCTATCCCGCTTTCTCATGTCAATTTTCACCAGGATAGAACGAGATGACATGTAAAAATTGATTTTACAAGATTTGTATAAAAATAGCTAGCAAACGCAGTTGTTTTTCCTAAAGTTGGATTAGTTTTAGATATAAATAGACTAAAAATAAATGATATTAAACTATTTCATAGCTGTAGTATAACTTTTAGTTCAAAACTTTCTTATTAAAAATGGTGTGTTTGAAAAAAGTGCAAAATTATCTATACCAAGCGCTAATGCGGTCATTAACCTTTAGTTTCAAATGTTTAATAGGTACATAATTTTTTCAAATTTCTTTTGTACTTATATTTAAATAATTTTGGGCTATTGGCGTTTGGCATAGACAATATATGACAGAGTAAAGGTTTTATAGCTATAATATTATTATTCTTGTTAATTAATTTCACAGACTATAAATTATTTTATAAATAAATTTTTGAAACTAATTATTTTACGCCATTTTTGATATGGGCAACAGATTCTAGCTTATAATTATTAAATTCGATGAGCTAATAATGTTCCATGTTTTGACATAATTATTATAAGAATAATTCTATTGCTGTATTGTTGTAATATAATATTAACTAAATAAAGGCCTATTCAGATTAGAGCGGTATCCGCTACCGCCGTGGGTAGCGGTATCCCGATGGCACGCGATTAAATCTCTTACGTAGTATATTATAGAGACTGTAGGTAATCGCGTACCGATCCGCGTACGGTAGTGAACAGCCCGGCATACCGCCCACGGCGGTAGCAAATACCGCTGTAGTTTGAATAAGTCTTTGCAAATTTATCGACAGCCGAATTAAATACCTTTAAATTGTCCCGCTAATTATTAATTGTTTATTAATAATAATGACAGGAAAACTCAGATGTTTTGAAATTTTAATGGCGACGTTAAGAATTTTTTATTTTTTATTTATTAATAATTATTATAAAGTGTAATTTATTGTAAATAGGGATTCGCTGTGTCGATTGAACACGTCCACGTTAAAATAGTAAAGTTCTTCATGTTATATTGTGTTTTATTTACCTACCAAAAACATTTAGTATTTAATTACTATAGCTGTGCCCCGCGGTTTTACCCGCATTGCGCAGGTCCTATTGGTCTTAGCGTGATGATATGATATTTATTATAGGCTTCCTCGATAAATGGGCTATCAAACACCGTAAGAATTTTTCAAATCGTACCAATAGTTCCTGAGATTCGTGCGTTCAAACAAGCAAACAAACTCTTCAGCTTTATAATATTAGTATAGATTTCACTAGTATTGGAGGGAAAAAAAAGATATTCTTGGTGTATGTTTTTATAAACCTAGCCGCATGTCCCGGCTTCGCTCGAGTTGACCAGGAATAGGTGATTTTTAAAATCGTTCCAGTACTTTCTGTATTATAGAAAGTAAATTAAACATTTTAGGCAGGTATATAGATATCAATTTTAGTTAAGATACATTTATAAGAACTAGAACACACAACTAAATACATATTTTCATGTTTAAGTTTAATAGAGAAGGTTTTCTCAGTATAAAATCAGCAGGAAAAAGCAGTTGATATTTTATTTAATTACAAACAAATAAAAATAAAACACTTTACAACGTATTAAAAACAATTTATTCATCAAATAAAGCTTTCCGCCCGTGACTACACTATAAAATTATAATAGTATTCTTATCATAAATAACATTATTATAATATCACGATTTAAAATGGTTTTGACGACAATGGAAATAAATAGATACAAATAGGCTATTTGCTAAATGTAAGGACATAGACCGGGAGATACTGACATAAATTATTGGGTCGTTTGTACCAGTATAGCGGTTCTTCAGGGGCCTTAGTACCTACGTAATGACAAAAAGAAAAATGATGGAGCAGAGCGCTGCAGCTGGTACCGGCGGATAAAATTACGAATGTCAAACGATTTGTACCAAAAAACTTTAGAGCCGATTTTTCAATCCTTGGTTAAAATTTATCCGTCCAATAAAGTATTACGCGAACATATTAAAATGTCACCTGTAAACTGTCAAATACGGACAATTAGTTACAATACATTTTTGAAATGGTAGTTTAATACGTTATTCGATGAATAAGTTTTAACCAAGGATTGAAAAATCAGCCCTAAGTACCTATTTAATACGATCTTTATCAGTCAGTGTCTCCCGGTCTAACATGTCATAATAGGTACCTATAACTTTTTAACATGTTGAATCACTTTCTAAACCAATTACCAATGATATTAAACGGGTATCATTTAAGCTATCACCAATTTAATTAGTTTTGTGTTTCTTAAATAATAGGGTTTGTCCTCAAAATAGTAGATCTGTCACCAAAATGTAGTCAACAAACAATGCAAAATCAGTTCCACAATAAATCACCTAAAATCCTGAGATATAAGGTCTAGTACCAAATAAATGTTTTTGTATGTATTATAATAGGTGTGTCCTAATAAGTATTTAAGCAAACTAATTTAAAGAGATCACCAATAAATCATATTATGTTACTAGAAAATTGCATTAAGTTCAAATAAAAAATTAAGGTTGTCATCATCGTTTCAACCAAAAGATTCTGCTACTTAACTAGACTCCCAAGGTTCTAAATTTCCACTGGTAGTATAAATTATATTTAAATAAAAATTTTAGCAGAGTAGTAAATAAAACAATTAAAGTCAAAATAATCAATATTTTTTGTTTAAAATAATTACCACTGAACAATCAGCGCTGGTTTAAAATAGCTGGCTTATGGCTAGCAGAATAGTAGATAAAACACTTAATTAAAGTTAAAATAATCAATATTTATTCTTAAAAATAATAACCACTGAATAATCATTTGGTCATCATTGGTCAATTTTTAAAGCGCGCCTATTTGTCTCCGCCCCTTTGATCATTTTTTCATTAAAATTATAAATTGATGTATTAAATTGGTAACGAATACTATTAATTTAATATCTGAACGAAATAAAATGTTACTACTGTATTGGTGACAAAATATCAAATAAAAAGGAGTCGCAGTCAGGGATCGATAATCGATTTATTTGGTGACAGATCTACCATTCTGAGCACAGAGCTATTATTTAAGTAACAAAACTGTTATTATAAGAACGAAGTTTATATTCATGTAATGCAATATAATTTTATTGGTTATCGATCTCTTATTTTACACATATATTAACATTAATTTGATAATTCATACCTGGGAACAATTTTTGTTTATCTGAGAACGAAAATATTTCGTGGTGATAGATCTATTTATTAGGTGATACAACTTGATGACAAATATAAATTTTGGTGATAGAAAATATAGTTCCCATATTAAACGTCAAAAAGTGTAGACAGGTAGCCAATACAATTCGATCTTCAAGACGGCACACTAACGCAACGCACACACGACTATACGTCAAAGTGAGATGGCATGATTGACTATCGTGAGCAAAAAAGAGACAACTAAAGTGTCTAATAAGCCACATTTCAACGGACTCCCGGAGCGTTTTTTACTATCTTTCTACCTATAATATAATTTATGTTAACCATGAATATTGCTATACCACGCACTCAAAAGACAATCATTCATCACCTAATCCTTCAACTTTTCATTTATATGCCCCCAAAGATCGCTTCCATCACCAGTCCTTGCAGCCCTGCTTCTAATAACTTCATCAGGCACCGTCTTCAGATCATACGCCCAGCCGATCCACGCGAAGAAATCTATAAACAGCGTCGTCATATTCAAGTAATTATTACCCAATTCAGCTGTTCTATAGTCCCAGGGATACACATGATGGTAATTGTGAAAGCCTTCCCCAAAATTGATAAAGGAAACTGGTAGATTTTGGGTGGGTTTGATGTATTTATCATATGGCTTGTTTCCCCACATATGGGCAGCGCTGTTGACGAGGAAAGTTCCATGGAGGTTCAGAACGTAGCGGCCCACGGCTATGTACCAGGCGGTGTAGATATCTTCGTTCCAGAAGTACCAGGGTATCAGGGTTGGCAGGAGGAAGGTGAATGTGCCGATGAAGGGGATCGCGTATCTGGAAATGAACATTCGATTAAAGAAAGTGAAAGGAAACAGATAACAATAGTTAAAAAGTACGTATTAGTGAGGTTGAAATATAGTTGAGCCTGCATTTTCTTTCACGCTGAAGTCGTTATCGACTATACATGAAAAAATGAAGAAAATTCTAGTATAGAAACATTTAACTATGATAAAGGATATAATGCCCTTATAAATTCTTGTATTTCCCGTTCAAATTGTCCACTTTTGAAAAACAAAATTTAATTAATTTTAGTAGTGTGCTTTGCTGTGATTAACAGACACAGAGACAGCAGATTTTTTAAATGAACAGACATGGCTAATTTAAATTTTGTTTGAATATCTATGGACTAAATTATTAATGTACAGACCCACCAACTTTACTGTGAAACGGCGAAAATAGGAACTACGGCCGCCATGTTGATAAGTTATTCGATTGTCAGTGTCTACTACTTTCGAGTGCTCTGTGAATTTTATTGCGATATTTCATTATTTTAAACTTTAAATATGCCAAAAGCTATAAAAAGTGACGCCCGGAATATTATTCTAAAAGTGAAATCATTTTCAGCTCGGCAGCAGGCTCCAATCATTCCATTTAATCAAATATACAAAAGGGTTTCGGCCGCTACAGGTTGGTGTTGTCAGTTATCATAACTAAAATACCCAACAATAATTAATGATTTAATTCACTTCTTTGTTTTACTGGTTTACATTTTTGTCTCCATTCTTATGGCGATAAGATTTCTTGTTTCTTGTTTTATTTTTTTATGTGATGCTTTGCTGTTGAAAAAAAAAACTACCATAATATTAACCTATCCGCTTACTTACGGAGTGATCCACTTAACCTGCTGGATTACTAATAAGTTGCTAAATGTATTTTTGTCTACCACACGTAATAAATTGTACAATTTTCATTTCAGGTGTAAGTCAAGGACTAATTTCGAAAATTGTCAAGGAAGGACGACAAGCAGAAGAAGCTGGTACCAGAATTCGCTCACCAGGCAAGGAAAGAAAACGAAAAAGTGGATTTGTTCATGTCGATGATTTTGACATGGGAGTTATCAGGCGTAAAGTCCACGAATTTTATTCTGCCAAGAAGGAGGTGCCTACTATCAAAAAGCTTCTAGAAATTTTAAGGGCAGAAATAAATTACACAGGTCAACGAGAAACTCTTCGAAAGCTGCTCAACAAGTTGGGGTTTCGTTTTAAAAAAACTCAGTCTAATCGTAAAGTTCTGATGGAGCGTAATGAAATATCAGCTTTGAGAGCAAGATACTTGCAAGAAATAGATAAAAATAACAAGTCTCCCAACCCTCGCCCTCTCATTTATTTAGATGAGACCTATATTCACTCTTCACATACATCTGGCAAATGTTGGCAAGGGGAGGGCGTAGATGGAGTATTAGAACCTGTATCCAAAGGGCAAAGATATATCATTGTTCATGCTGGCGGGGATACGGGATTTGTTAATAATGCACTCTTAGTATTTAAGTCAAATACAAAAAGTGGAGACTATCATGACGACATGAACAGCACTAATTTTAAAAAGTGGATTATTGAAAAACTTATGCCTAATCTACAAGCGCCATCCATTATCATAATGGATAATGCTCCTTATCACCGTGTTTGCGTGAATAAAGTCCCAAACACAAACACATTAAAAAGAGATATGCAGTTATGGCTTACACAAAATAACATTGAGTATGGAGAGAATTTGACTAAACCTCAGCTGTTACAAATAATTAAAAGAAATAAGCCTGAGCCTGCATATGAAATCGAAAATATTTTGGAAGAAAATGGACATAGGTGCTTGTATTTACCACCCTATCACTGTGACCTCAATCCGATTGAATTAATATGGAGCACAATGAAAGGAAATGTGGCTAATGTAAATATCGATCATAAAAATGTTGAGATCCCCCGCCTAGTCAAAGAAGCATTCGAAGCTATTTCAGTTCATGAGTGGAGACAACACTGTAAACATGTTCGTAGATTAGAAGAGGAGTTTTTGAAACTTGACGCATATTTAGATGAACTTTTTATAATAAATGTGACAAGTGATAGTGAAACCGAAAGTGATTCCGATAGTGATGATTTTGGCATGGAAATGGAAGAAATGCGGCCTCTCAAACATGATGATGTTGCGTATGGACATTCGTCGAAAACTGTGATTGACCATAATTATTGTAAACCTGGTTTTCAATAAATTGTAAAAATATACTTGAATTTTTATTTTTCTGTTACTTACATCCATTATGCACTACCACAATGTCTAGGTGGGTCTTTAGACAAATGAGTTTAAATCCAAATGCTATCCCGTAAGTAGACACATTGCTTGACTACAGTAATGTTTCAGGTACAATCCAGCAATTATGAATATGTTTAAGCTATTTTAAAATGGTTTTTACTGATTACATTATATTTTCCCAATTTTCATACATCTCACAGTTAATTGGCAACACAGAAACGACAGTAACGACACAGAATACATAATAGTAGCTAAACGCTACAGAACGGACACTCTCCGCCTCCCGCCAAAATTAAACACTTACCTCACCCCGCACGATCAGGCTATAAATGGTCCACATTTTTCTACAAGGACGATACGCAACGAAGATTGACAACATTAATCCAATTGACTTAACGTAATTTTATTATTTTGGATTTGTGATTATCGTTTTTCGTAGAAAATGGTTAGATATTGTGCTGTTTACGGATGTATTTCATCAGAAAAACGCGAATTTTTTTTTACACTAGTTAGCGTTTAGCTACTATTATGTATTCTGTGCACTAGTCACAAATGTGCCAACCATAAAGCGTTAACACACACATTTGCAGTCTCTACAGTGTGACTGTCAAAACGATAATTTTGTATTGAGTGTCCGGGGTGTGGTAACGACACCTTTCAGTTCACAGTAAAGTTGGTAGGTCTGTACATATCTTTAAAATCACACACAGTCTTTTAAAAGTTTTATGAAATGACATATTAGATCCATCACTCAAAGATATTTAAAGAAATTAATGTTCCCAGAAACACGATAAATATTATTATAATCACTCACTTCTTCTGAAACCGCAGCACAGGGTTCGCGTGTATATCGCTCATGTCTATATACTTGCCCCTCGTCTTCACCTCCCTGTGTTTTCTGACCAACAACCAGCCCATGTGGGAGTAGAAGAAACCGCGCACTGCGTTGTGCGGATCCGCGTCTGTGTCTGTATATCTAAAAAGGAAAAGAAATAATAATAGGTAATGATTTATTGCATCCATCCATAATAAACAAAAACACAAGCAACCAGTTTAAATATGCTAACACATCTCAAAGAAGCGATTCCAGGCAACTTGAGGATATAAGAAAAGTTAAAAACATGAAAACTGTTGGAATAGAGGAAACATTATCCTTTTTTTAGTTACTCGTTTGTGCTCTGAAAAATTTTGCGTTATGTACATAATATTATTATTTAACTTGTGTAATAAATATATATGTATTCTCTTTCTTTCTTCTTTTATTTCGTACTACCTATTAAGAAGATGTTGGCACTTGGCCTACAATTTATAAGCTGCTTCTCCAAGACCCGTATAGAAACATAGTTAAAAAATCCCAAAATATAGTAATTTTCTATGAAAAGGTAACTTCTTATCTGCTTCACCTAGATCCATCTTAAAGAAAAAAAATATATTTTCCCAGAAATAAAACACTTCTATCCAAAATCTTGTCCTACCTACCAGAAATTAAAGCAGTTCTACCAAAAGCCTTACCTATGATGCATCCTATGATCCCTGACCCAGTCCATCGCAGTGTTCTGAAATGCCAGCGTGTTCATCAGCATCAGTATGATTTGTAAGGGCATCTTGGCTTTATATGCTCTGTGGGTCCAGAGGCGATGGGTTCCGGCTGTCACTCCGACCGCTGCTAATATGTAGATCACATAATCTAGGAATAATTGAAAGGAAAATGATTAAGTATGTACTATGTGCATTTTTTATAGTTCGATATTGGTTGTTGAATGTCCAAAAATCCATCTAATCATTAATTTTATAGCGTTTTTTCTTGCAATGTCAAATTATTAAAAGTTATTACTAAACTTAGGAATTTTTGAAAAACATCCAAGAAACCACGTGAATCACCAATATAGAAGTAAATGAAAGAAAAATGGTTACTTTGTATAATTTACTAGCTTACCGCCAACGGCTTCGCCCGCTTTGTCTAAAACCTAATAAATTATATAAGTACTAAAACCTTCCTCTCGAATCACTCTATCTATTAAAAAAACCGCATCAGAATCCGTTGCGTAGTTTTAAAGATTTAAGCATACAAAGGGACATAGGGACAGAGAAAGCGACTTTATTTTATACTATGTAGTGATTACTTAATATGTTATCTAATTTTTATATTTTACTAACACTCGCCCCAGCAAAACCCGTGGAGTTTTGTTTTGTAATATAATTAAATTTTGAAGTTATTAGAAAAAAAAATCAAGAAACTAAAAATCTTTAAAATGCAATAAGCCTGATTGAATTGTAGTGTGAACCTAACTACATATATTAGGTATACCTATACTAGCGGTCCGCCCCGGCTTCGCCCGAGGTACATATTTCGCAATAAAAAGCAGCCTATGTCCTTTCTCGGGTATCAAAATATTTCCATACCAAATTTCATGCAAATTGGTTCAGTAGTTTAGGCGTGATTGAGTAACAGACAGACAGAGTTACTTTTGCATTTATAATATTAGTATGGATATATATATATGAGGAAGAAACTTAAAAAAAATGATCAAATGTCTCTCCAGAGTTATTCCGGACTGGAAGGTACAGGATAAATTAATCAGTAAACCAATCAGTGAACAAGCTTCACTAACATACGAACAAAAATACTAAACTAAAAATACTAAAAACGAACTAAACTTTTCTTTATATTATAATTTTTTACTAAATAAAATTCACTCACTAAAGAATATAGTAGGCCACAAAGCTGTCGTAAAACCCAAATATATCGCGTAGAACATGCAAAAGTGTCCATAGCCAAACGTCACGAGATTTTTATATACTATATCATATTTCCTCGGCTCTGCCTGCGGTGCCACCAGCTTTTCTAGTGAATCTTCTGACACTAGGCCATTTTCAGTCACCTGGGTGTCACCTACCGGTTGTTCTGTCACGTCGGGTGCCATTTTGTTGCTGTGAATTGATGTTTTAACTACGTGTTCTGTTAAATAAATACAAACAATACAATATCTTTTATTTTATAACCCGAGCAGATAGAGAATAGATCTGAAGCTGGCATCCGCTCACATGCGTTCTCGCTCACTCTCTATCGCTGTCTATACTCACACAGTGAAGTACGCGTTGCAAAAAATTAATCAGGCGGGATTCGCTTTATAAGCTAGTTACTTGACGCACTCCGAGTTATAATTGCTTTTATTGATATTGTTGTTTTTGTTGAGTTTGATTGTTATATTGTCTGCGTTACATTTGATTGTTATTTATTGAATGAACCAAAAAAACGATGTTAGAGAACTTAATTTGCCAACCCTACCCCATAAGTATTAAGTAGCCGTCCAACCCTACCCCATAAGTATTAAGTAGCGGCCTACCCGTCGCCATTTTCAGATCTATTCTCTATCTGCTCGGGTTATACACACACATTTGTTTTTATGTTGGAGTAGGCACCAGGAGCTTACTCCAGAGATTTTATTCAATCGAGTTCGATTTGATTTAAAATTCATTTCAAAAACGGCACGCTAACACACACGATTAGACGTCAGGGGCTGTATTGACCTTTAATTTTCAGACAGTTTACAATAGCCAATTTTGGCAATGGCTGGTTATTGCGATCATAATATGAATTTGCCAGTCAGTTCAACTCACGGCGTAAACTGTCTGGAAATGATAGGTCATAATACGACCCCTGTAAGATCACAGTAAGATGGCATGATTCAACTATCGTAAGTAAAAAAGAGACAACTGCAATAAAATGTTGCTTTTTACTTCTACATAATATACATAATTAAGATGTTTAACTTAAATTACGCTTATAAATTTTAAATTAACATCGTATGTCATTGTTATGGGCAGTGATGATAATATCAATTGTAAAAACCATCGTATTATTTAAGAAAACAATGTAATATTATAAATAAACAAGTGGAGTTATTATAACTGCGTTAAAAACAACCGACTTCAAACTTGCACGTTTGCAACATTTTCAAATACAGACAAAAATGCTCATAAAATAAAAACTACTGGGCCTATCCGAATAAAATTTTTATGGGACCAATTCGACACCATCCCGCATCGAACAAAAAAAGAATCACGTAAATCGGTTCAGAAACCTCGGAGTAATCGGTGTACATACATAAAAAAAAACACCGGCCGAATTGATAACCTCCTCCTTTTTTTGAAGTCGGTTAAAAAAACAACAATAGTTCATTAATCATGTTTTGTTTTGTTATTTATTTACGTCTTCTTTAATAATTACCTACTAGCTTTTCGCCTGTCTTCGCCTGCGGTGTCTAAGATCTTGGGTTGTTGAGGAAGTGATTATGAGGAAGAGGAGGAGGAAGAGGAATTTTCACACGCAAATTTAGGGGATGCGGATGAGGATGAGGATATTTTTTTGAGGAAGAGGATGAGGAAGCGGAAGAGGAAGCGGATGAGGATGATAGGAAATTATAATCAAGTCGAGTCACTTTTTTATTTAGATAGATTAGGTTTTGTCGAGTTATATGCATAAACAAAAGCTCATCTATTAGAGTCCGACTCGTGACTCAAAAAGTATACATAGGTATAGGCTTTGTAAATTCGCCACCCGATCGAATCGGCCTGGCATAGCGCTGCGCGTAACGAGTGCGTTGCCATAGATACGGCATCCTCATAAATTTCCTCAAAATTTTGAGGAAGCGATAGCGGAAGAGGAATTTTTTATTTTTATTTTTGAGGATGCGGTAACGGTTGAGGAACCCAAAATATTGCGGAACTTCCGCATTATGAGGAAGCGGAAGAGGAATCCTCAACAACCCTATAAGATCTGATAAATCTTTACTAACATTATAAAGCTGAAGAGTTTGTTTGTTTGAACTCGCCAATCTCAGGAAATCTAGTTAGGGGCTGTCCATTAATCACGTGAGGCTCGAAAGGGGGGCAGGGGTCCATCAAAAAATCACGAAATATCACCAGGGGGAGGGGGGGTAAAGTAATATATCACGTGTATTTATTTTTTCGGCAAGCGCGCGATACTCAACCGAAAAGCGGCGTTACATGTATTTATTTTTAGTCAAACGCGTACAACTTTTTCGCATTTCTTTCATTATTTTTATGTCATTCAAAAACAAACTGCAATCTTTCTGTCTACCTCTGAACGTTTATTATAGTAGTCTTTAATTTTCTATAATAAAATTAGATGATACTTATATACCAGTATTTTTTTTATAAATAAAAAATACATTCTTTGCAAGTACGAAAAAATACACGTGATATAGGGGGGAGGGGGGAGGGGTAGTCTTAAACCTCACCACGTATCACCAAGGGGGAGGGGGGGTCAAAAAATGACAAAAAAAACATCACGTGATTAATGGAAGGCCCCTTATACAATATAACCTTCCTTTTCAATAAATCCGTTGCGTAGTTTACTGTTGTTGTCTTTGTACTCAAAAAACTGCCATGCTATGTGTGTTAAAATATATAATAATATTCCAGACGATTTAAAGAAATTGGACGCAAAACAGTTTAAGACAAAACTTTATATATTGCTAATAAGCAAAAATTTTTATAATGTAAGGGATTTTTTGGGTGATAAATGTAAATATTGACATTAGACAATTGAACTAAACTATAATAATTAATATTTATATAATTTTTTTTTCTGATTATGCGGACTGTAAAACTATGTTTGCATGCCAGTGTAACTGGCGAATGTGCTGTACTTTCCATATTGTAATAACTTGTAAACCACATTTGAGCAAATAAAGATATTTATTTATTTATTTATTTAAAAGACTGAAGCATACCTAGGTACATAGGAATATAGGCAGAGAAAGCGACTTTGTTTTTTACTATGTAGTGATTCACATCCGCATCAGAATAATAAAATGGTTTATCATAAGCTAAACTGCTATTTACGAACACGTGTTTGGCGATAACACGCAATTATAATATAATAAATAGACATCGGATTATATGCATTTGCATATTTGCATATGCAAATGCATAAAACTCTATAATTACGGCGTTAGTGCATATTTTAGCCTTTTTCCCCAATCGTGCATATTTCGTTAAGTAGCGGGAGTTTTGATTGGTCAACTAACCTTTATTAGCCAATCAGAACGCTCAGTGAGTAAACAAACCCTATTTTGGCATGGTAAAATGGCAAAAAATTACAAAATGGGTCCATTTTAAGTAAATTTTGAGCCATTCAAAATAGGGCTAGATTACCCTTTTGGGACTAAAAACTTAAAACACGGGTTGAATTCCAAAAAAGGGCTAGATTTAGCCAGGAAAGGTCGAAGGTGGCAGCACTGGGCTCGCGGGTGACAAACGTCACAAATTTGCGCTCGAAAATTTGGTAAAAATGCTTAATTGTTTATTGGCACAAAAACTATACTTAATTTCAAGAAAATTTCACTGTTTTTGTACAATCTGATTTAAATGTATAAAAATAATAAAGGTTTTTTGATTTTGTATTATGCATATTTTAGGCATATCAGTCGTTTTTAGTGCATATTTCGGCCTTTTTTAGTGCATATTTGCATGCATATTTTGGCATTTTGTTAGTGCATATAATCCGATGTCTAATAATAAATAATAAAATATTTATGGGTTAGGTATACGTCCTTATATGGACGATAAAAACCCATGGAGGGTTGTCGCGTAAAAACCACAGGACAGTTCTTTGGCATATTATTATAATATATGATGTTACAAATGTATTTTGTAAAAAGAAACTTCTTTAGGCGCGTTGAGAGTAAAATTTCAAGGTCTCGTCGTGGCAATACCGTCACGTCATGGAGTAAGGCGACGATTTTAGTAGGTATCTTGCCAAAGAAGTTTCATTTCTGACACGTGTGCAACGAATATTAGAGCCTACTTATAAAATATGTACTACCTACTGTTTTATTATAATACTAGCTGTGCGCGGTTTCACCCGCATTGATCCGCTCCAGCTATTGGTCTAAGCGTGATGATATATAGCCTATAGCCTTCCTCGATGAATGGGCTATCTACACCGAAATAATTTTTCAAATCGGACCAGTAGTTCCTGAGATTAGCTCGTTCAAACAAACAAAAAACTCTTCAGCTTTATAATATGTATATTAGTACAGATTATGAATAAATTTTAATGAACAATGAAAATTAATCTATTTTCGGAAAACGTGTCCTTCATTTTTGTTTAATTGTATATAATTATAAAAACTGAAATAATTATATATTCGTAATTAATTATTATAAAAAATATTAATTACTAGGTAGCTTTCCGGCAGCAGCTTGGCCCGCGTGGTCAAAGAAAACCCACATAATAGTTCCCGTTCGTGGGATTTCCGGGATAAAACCTATCCTATGCCTCTGTTCAGGTCTCAAGCTATCTCTGTACCAAATTTGAAGTATATCCATGCAGTACTTTTTGAGATTAGCTCGGACATACAGACAAATAGACAGACAAAAATTTAAAATTCTAAAAGTATATTTTTGGCTTCGGTAGAGGTATCTATTTTAGATCACGCCCCAAGTATTCTTTTAAAAAATATTTAATGTATATTTTTTAAAATGTATTATTAAATTTAAATTTACATACCTGCTAAGTTAATACGTCTAAAGGGCATCAATGCAAATGTTTACGATGAAAAATCGTGTAAAACTACTTACGTTTACTTTATAGACATAGAAAAACATTTTTATCATGAAACGTAACTATAATAATTAATATAGTGAGAAAAACTAAAAAATGCTTCATGAAATTATTGTATTGTCACCGATCCTTGATAAGTATACAAAGTAACAATTAAATCTGTCCGTTTAAAGTGAGTCAAAATGGAGTTTATAGGAGTCGATTAGTATACAAAAGTTTAGTTTACATACAAACATACAGGTGAATTTAATAAAAGCGTGTTTTAAAATATCCAAAGATTTTAAATTACGCTACGCATAAAAATATCTATAAAGTCAAGTTTTTCATCTTTAGGAACACAAGAAAACATAAATAATACATGAATAAATCGCGTTTTAAATCCGTTATAGAGTCTAATTTCAACAAGAAAACAACAAATAAACAAACATGAAATGGAATAACATGAAAACAAAATAAAACTAATACACAAAATAATTTTAAATTTGAATAAAATCTATAATGAATCTTAAAAGTCACAGAAAAACTTACGGACTTACCGCACAAAAATCCGAGTTCAAAAAAATAAATTTTCACAAAACTTTTAATTATACACAAAATATGTATGTAAAACCACAGACTAATAATAATATACTACGTATACAAACGTAGTTCCTCACTGAGTTCAAAACTATTTCTCATTGAATAAGTACGTTAGCTGACATTAACCGTTATTCAAAAGGTCATTAATATGACAATTATTAATAACTAGCGGTCCGCCCCGGCTTCGCCCGTGGTACATATTTCGCAATAAAAAGTAGCCTATGTCCTTTCTCGGGTATCAAAATATCTCCATACCAAATTTCATGCAAATTGGTTCAGTAGTTTAGGCGTGATTGAGTAACAGACAGACAGAGTTACTTTCGCATTTATAATATTAGTATGGATTAAAAAAACTTACGTTAATTATCTAATGTAATGAAAGTAAGATTGTTCACAGATTTTTTATAATAATGGTTTAATAGTTAACATGTTTATCTCTAGATGGAGAGGTTTCAAATTTCAATAAAAATTCCAAACAAGTCGGGAAATAAGAAATAACACAATGACTAATTTATTAATTCATTACGGATTAGGGAGTATCCATAAACGTGAGATATTTTTTTGAGGGGGGGGGGGATATCTCATGTAATCCGTCGTTAGGGTGAGGGGTCTCTTCAAATATCACGCAATTCTGATTGAAACAAAAAAAAATATAAAAAGCACCTCACGTAATTTATGGACGCCCCCTTAAAGGGTGTCTGATTTTTGTACATAGAAAATTTAATATACATATTAAATTTAAAAAGAGTAAAAAGACACGCTCTAATAAGATTAATTCACGTTTTATTTTTTGCTATCGATTCCCTATAAATGTACAGTTTGAATGTTATGTTTGTTTAAAGTTGGTCTTACACATAACTATCAAGGATCAGATAGTTATTTTATGATTTTTTTTCTCGGACACGGACGTAATCAACCTTCTGTGTCCTACCAACACTTTTCAGTCTTTACCGGGAATCCAACCCAGGACCTCTTAAGCATCCATCTCACCTCTTAAGCCATCATAGTTTTTATGATAGATTAATAAGAATCGCCAGTATTTATTATTACTTTGAGATTATTTTTTTATGACAAAGTATTTTTTAATTATTTCTCGTAAATAATTTCTATACATTAAATCAGATAATTCATGGAAAATTACGCTTCAAAATAAACATATCCTACAGCTGAAGGTACATTTAGTAATTAAATATATAATAAAACAATTTTTATGCTTAAAATGCATGTTTCTTTATATGAGTTAGACATGACTTTCACAATTTAAATCTTTTCCGCGCGCACTTTTCTAGAATTCTAGAAATTAGTCATATTTTCATATATATGCACACTCCTATACCTACTCATAATATAAAGCTGAACAGTTGTTTGAACGCAATATTATCAGGAACTACTGGTTCAATATGAAAAATTTCTTTCGGTGTTAGATAGCCCATTTATCGAGGAAGGCTATGAGCTATACCTATATATCATCACGCTAAGACCACTATTGTAATACTGTGCTAAGACCAACAGCTGCGGAGCACTGCGGGTAAAACCGCGGGGCTCAGCTAATAAATAAAAAGTTTGGAAAATCCAAAAGTGCACGCCTCATAATCTCAGTCGATATTTTTTTTTGTTTATTTAATAACAATTAAACCACATCGAATCAGACCCTGAAAAATGAAAGGGTTCTATTCCTGAGCATACTCAAGCGTAAGAGAAAAAAAAAGACTCGATTAGTAAAGTATTTCGGTCGCTATCGTGTTAACAAGAAAATCCTCCGCACATACAGACACACGGACGTCCAAGACAGAACTTTTTTAAACTGTTTTTTAACTAGTTTAAATAACAAAAATGACATCAAAAATATCATGAATGTTAAAAATAGTGTTTTTTCTTAATATGTGTGTGTATGTATTATCTTACAAGTGCAATGTATGATACATAAAGACATTTTAAGTTTGAAAAATCAGATGTTTTGCGCGAAGTGACAGTAGTACCCACCTCAACGCTTCGCTTATGAAATATGAGGCGTGCAAAAAATGGGTGGTAATTTTTATAAACATAAGTTCAGATACTTGCTGTGGTTCCGCAGTTCCGCCCAAAGCAGCGATGGAACTGAGTGGCGTTTTAGGTAGTTGAGACGTAAAGGAGAGACAGACAGACAGAGATACGATCACATTAATTATAATATTAAATAGTTGGGATAGTTATATATTGCACTGTATTTTCTCAAAAGCAACACTTACTAAATATTATGAATAACTAGCTTTCCGCCCGCGGCTTCGCCCGCGTTTTGAAAGAAAAACCCGCATAGTTCCCGTTCCCGTGGGATTTCCGGGATGAAACCTATTCTATCTGTTAATCCAAGGCTGTTTTCCAATTACAGAGCATAATGCGACTCAGTGGCGCACAATGCCGAATTATGCTGATGCTTAATTGGAACGTGAAACGCACCAGCAGGTTGCGCTAAGTTCAGTGTTGAAAAAAAAAATATTCATAGAGTTAGCAATAACCTCATTAATGTGTAAATAAAGTGGTATACATAATAATTGGTTGAAAACTATTTACGGTTATTTTAAGTAATTTGGATTTTGATTATTTCATTAACATTTTTTTCAATGTTTGTACCTTCATCCATACTTATATTTATTTTTTTAACACAATTTGAATTAACTTTGATTATTTCGAAAAAACTACAATGAAACGAAAGCTTTAAAATTTTTTCCAACAATTAATAATTACTAACGATAAATCGATTGCACGCATCAATTCACGCGCATTACTTTTAAGAGTGCTCGATTGTGCGAAGCGTTGCTGTAGTTGGAACATTCAACGTTAAGCATTATGCCGCATAATGCGCTCTAGTGCTGTAATTGGAAAACACGGAATGTTACCCTCTATATGTGTGCTAAATTTCATTGTAATCGGTTCAGTAGTATTTGCGTGAAAGAGTAACAAACACACACACGCACACACATCCTCATAAACTTTCGCATTTATAATATTAGTAGTAAGATTAGTAGGAAGTAAGTTTGATATAACAGCATTTTAGGGTAGTAGGAAAATTAATAAAACAACATTTCATATACATATTTTAATTGTCTATTCTACATACATCAATAAGTTTGACTAGGAATTAAAAAATAAATAATTTTAATTACATTTGTATTTTAAAAATAAATATAACATAGTGCCTCTAATGGACGTATTAAATTAATATGTAATAATACTCCTTTTTGTGGAAATAAAATTCAACTTCAATATATTTTAGGTTCTATATATATAGATATATTTTAACAGAGATCAGAATAAGGGAAATAAAAAAATACTTTTATAAAACAAAAGTTTTCAAAATCTATTTTGTGCATAAAAATATGTTACACTTACGAAACTATCAATAAATACAATTATAAATGCTAAAAACAATAACGACGTAAAAACTACCAATCTCTTTAAATATTTTAACAATAATCACTACACATTGTATTTTTATATGTACAAAAAAATAATATCCAACATAATATAAAGGCATATTTAAAATGAGTATAAATACAATTAATTTGTTTTTAAATCAGTAAAAAAAATTTAACAGAATTTTTTTTTATAGGTTTGGCGCCAAATTGAACTGACACTTTAATATATACATCTCTCTTTCACTATCATGCTATCTCATTTCTTCTAAATGCAAATTATATTATTACTAGCTTTCCGCCCGCGTTTTCAAAGAAAAACCCGCATAGTTCCCGTTCCCGTGGGATTTTCGGGATAAAACCTATCTTATGTGTTAATCCAAGTTACCCTCTATATGTGTGCTAAATTTCATTGTAATCGGTTCAGTAGTATTTGCGTGAAAGAGTAACAAACACACACATACACATCCTCACAAACTTTCGCATTTATATTATTAGTAGGATGATATTAAATAATATGTATGTATGTATGTTTTCTTTAACTTTTGTGATATATTCCATAGTTTACAAGTTTTTTTTAAATACAACGTGACAAAAAAGTTTCATATTATTCATTAGTAGGAAATATATCTATTTAATACGAAATTGATTAAAATATAAACTAATATTGCATTTCATTTATACCTTATACGTCCGTTAGTATGTCTACAATTTACTAGAAATAATAGTTACACATATTTTTGTCCGTTTGCATCAGTAAAACTGCAGAATTGCTGACCCGTGTATAATTTTGAACATAAAATATTTTGGGAAGTTAAAATTAAACATTAGGGTATATAAAAAATGCTTTCCTTTCTACTTTCGATATATTATACGTTTGAAATGTTAGCAGAGGCAATTTAGTGAACTTTAAAATATATTGCTTATTAATTACTAGCTGTGCAGCGCGGTTTCACCCGCGTGGCTCCGCTCCTGTTGGTCTTAGGTTGATGATAATTATTATGTAGCCTTTAACCTTCCTCGATAAATGGGCTATCTAACACCGAAAGAATTTTTCAAATCGAACCCGTAGTTCCTGAGATTAGCGCGTTCAAACAAACAAACAAACTCTTCAGCTTTATAATATTAGTATAGATTATTAATTAATATAGATATTTTTGTTCAAATAAAAACATCTTTAAGTGTATGTTTTTGTTTTCATCAGAATCCTTGATAGATGAAATTAATAAAATATTTTTTTTTTGCAAGTAAACAAAAAAATAAATTTATTTACACTATTATGAAAAAAAAGAAGCAAATCATGCTTTAACATCCCAAATATAGACCGTATTTTTACTATAATAAGCGTATTGACCTATAATGACAGCATTTTCAATTTACCCCTATTTTTTCAAAAATAAAACCAACTTGCCATGTATTTATAAATTTATAAAGAATAGAAAAAATTCGATCACGAGGCGGGACTCGAACCCGCATCCTTTCGCGCCATTCCGGGGCGGATGCCTGACCAATTCAGCCACTCGTGACCCGCCAGAGCAATCGAATTTATTCTATTCTTTATAAATTTATATTTATAGAGCATTTGAATGCCATAAAACCAAAAATATCAAATTGCCATTTATTGTTCCTTGCAAAATATTCCTTTTTATATGACCTATCCAATCCCAAGACACTTATTCCAATATCTCTAAAATCTTACTTTTCGGAAAACTTTTTACAAGCAAGGGTTCAAGTCCCCCGTCATATTCACATGAGAGCACGTGACCTTCTGCCCCGAAGGCACAGCAACCCTGAACAACTTCCCTTGGGGCATACAGACACACACTTTGAACTGCCCTATTGCCCTATCCCCTTTATTCAGGGGCACGGCTATGGGCAAATATCGGACATCAATGAAAACCCCCTCTTTCCCACTAAGAACTATGGAACCATTTATGGATTTCAAGTAAATATCCTGGTCCGCAGACCAATGGAGTAATTTGGACTCCATGTGGGTTCCTTCAGCACCCTGGAGGTGGGCGGATGCTTCAGATCGGAGGAGTAGGTCCTCGTCCACGGGGGAGGATATCCGCTTTGTGGAGACTTGCTGGAAAATTGAAAATTTAGTTTTAAAATACAGAATGCTTATTGAATTGTGTGTGTGTTTTATTTTTTCCTATGTGTTTACTTAGTAAGAGGACTCTAAACTTTTGTTTTATAGTCATCAAGTTAAAAACAACTTAAACGATTTTGAATCATTAAACGTTAAAACTACTTTAAACCAAATGAAAATCCTACTGGTAGAAAACTATGCTATAGGCTATAGCATAGGGCTATATGTATTTTGTCTTTTATTTTATCCTAGTTAAGTTTCATTATACAGGGTATAAGATAGATATTTGAGTATGTACTATCTTCATAGAATTATAACAGGTCGAAGTGACTCAATAAAAGTGAAGTCCCATGTACCCAAGTGGGGTAAGGGGCATTATACATCTGTTTCACTGATCGATTTTCTTTAGGGACAAGTAGGTGATCAGCCTGTGTCCTACTAGACCGAGACATTTTTTTTTCTTCGTCTCCACCGGGAATCGAACCCAGGACCCCTCGGTATTACGCTCACGCGTCAACCTCTGTACCAAGGAGGCGGTGAAAGTGACTCAATGGATAACGGTAAAATTTGTCAAAATGAATCATTTTTATATAAATATTTGTTAACTGAATCGCTAGGTTTCCGCCCGATATGTCCATACGAAAATGTGTGCAGTAGTTCTGAGTTTATCGCAAACAAACAGACTTTGGTTTTTAATATACAGTTATAATAATGCACATTTTGTATTGGAAGTTGCCTTCCGCTCTTAACTTAAACCAAGAAGACTTAAACTATAGTAGAGCCATTTTAATAGGCAACATTTGACAGTTCAACAAAATTCAACAACGTAACCTAGTAACGACGACATTGAATAATATATTATTTCGTTTTGTTAGTACTTATTGGCTACTTATTTGCTTAACTTTTTTCAATTACGATTACATATTTATAATAATAATGACCGATACAAGTAATTTTAAGATTTGATTTTACGGATAAACCATTCTAAACATAATAAACAATTTCTGATTTAAAGAACTGACGTCGCTACAATTTTTTACATACAATACTAATAATACAATACCAGAGACGTTACTCTAAAAATCGAAATCTGACATCGAGAATCGAATGCATTGATTACTTGTGAATAAAAATCACCATTAATTAATAAATGCGTTGTGTTTTTTTAATTATGTAGATACTTGTCTTATTTTGCTCCTCAATTTTACGAAAGAAAGTATATTACTGGGACAGGGATTCTGAAGAATTTTAAAATTGACATGTGTTTCAAGTTCAATTGACAAATTGAAGTCTGTATCGATTAATTCACTTTAAACGATGTTTTTAAGCAGTTTACCTCTCTTCGAAGATAAAATTGATAGACGTCAAATGTGGCCTATTAAATTGGCTCGACTATAAGAAGTAACAGTCATTTCAAAATTGAATGTAAGAGTTAGGCAAAAGTCAAAACAAACTTAAATAAATTGACTTTTCTATAGTTGAAATATTTTATTGAAGCTTCAATGTATTAATAGCATACAAATACACTTTTTTTATTCAAATTTTAAAACCATTCCAACAAAATTTATGACACATCGTCCCCAAAATTTTGGCCAGAAATGAATACACTAAAATCTTACCTTAGCAACCAAATTGTTCAATGGTTCA
>CAJQZM010039034.1:242-38086 GCA_907164665.1 Colias nastes | reverse complement strand
TTTTCGAAGTTGCAAATTGGGATTTACATCACCCTAACTGACCCAAAAAACATACCAAAAATGCAGAACTACATCGTGCTTTGCGAATTTAATGTTAATTTCCACTGGCCTATTACTTTTAGGTACTAATATAATATTACCATTATAGTATTAGAAGATAAAATCATTATATTATGAGGTAGATAACATGGTTTTTTTTATCTTTACCTTTTCTTTTCAGGAAAATTGAAAAGTGCTCTACCAACTATATTTTAAAGATTCAATTATTTGTTGTTACGAACCAAAAAGTGAATAGACCTATTACATACCCATATTATCATTTATAATACCTGCGCAAGAGACGATTTATGCAATTATATAATTATATGTACAATGTAGGTATGTAATAATAACTCTACCAACGTCCTGTTTTATATTTTCATAGAACTAAATTAATTTACCTGATTCACGTTTATCAAAATTTTATATCTAAGATTATATTTATTAGATTTTTACATATCTCTTATATATATATATATAGGTTCCAATTTAATGTAAAGTTCCCATTTGAAAATTTGCTCTATCGACACAATTAAAGATTTGTACTAAAAAAATATGTACCTTGATATAGATGAAAAAGTGCAAATATAATGAAATATTTCTATCACGGCCATAAAAGTTGCAATTATTTTGTGTAATTGCAGACTAACGAGAATTAGGTAGCTACCTAGTAACTGGCTTACTTTGCAACCGGCCTGCGTCATGCGACGGTTTTTCGCCGATAACACTATTTTTTGCTTATTTATTCTCATAATTTTGTCCAAATGCGTACTGTTTTATAAAACGCTTTACGTTAAATAACAGATAAAAATAACACGATAATCACCTCGTTATACAATTTTTTCGAAGAAAATACATTTCTTCAGAAATGGATCGAAGTAAAGTGTGAAATACAATAGAACAATGACCCAGATCCGCCAAAGATAAGCATCATCGATACACATGTGTGGAATTGATAACAGTGTACACGCACGCATTCACAAACCTTATCGAACCGACCGATGTTTACCCGAATAACAGAAACACGCGAAATGCGTCAGCCGTGAGAACCAGGCTACACTTACACAGCTACAGTCTAATTGTGTTAGATCCCTTACTTAGTTACGTCGAAGGGCGAGCTCATTCAACTGAACATAACACCGTAAGAAACTTTAGAATATAGCGAGCCTATTCAAGATACAGCAGCTGCATCGGAAACGGCAGATGCTAACCGACTATGCTAGAGCCAAGTCATGACTATAAAAGTTAACTTACCGGTGATGAGGCCCGTGGAGAAAGCAACAGCGCTGGCGCACTCACTAGCACACGTGCACGAATGCCGCGGCCGCGCACCTGTCGCGGACTGACTTGCCATTTCCATATTTAACAGTATTTATGTGCGGAACAAGCGCGCGCGCAGGCCGGCTTGTTGAGGTGGACTGAACGCCGAGCGGCACGATACCTGCGCTCACCTGTCCCCTCCCCCCACCATCAGGAACCGGATGGCTCTCCAAAACAAAACGGTCAACAAAGGACGTGCCACGAATGTTCGCGCCACCGTTGCATCCACAGAAGGGTCGCCGGGGGCTGTTTGAGCGGGGACGCTTTCCGATTACATAACACCTGACTCACGCGCCGAAAACTAAACGCCCGATGATTTACTGCCCGATGCTGTAACATTCGATGCCTTCATTGTTTCTGTGTTGAAAAATTGGCTCGCGGCTGTAGACGATGGGTAGGAAAATGCCCGAGCTGCAACACGTAATGTTAAAACAATCGTCGATACGACTAACGTTGGAAATGCTGAAAATGTTGAATCAGAATGATTGCTCAATTTGATTGTCCACCGAGTACTTGTATACAAACAATTAAACAATGGACCGAAATAGGTTTTGAAATCGATTTCCATATCACCGATTTATTTTTTGTGGAACGTAATCAATAATAAAATGAATCAGTGTTGACGTTAAATAATTTTATCATTATCAGTATAATAAATGATAGCAATGAATGCTATTTAATCTCTCACAAGTTTGTCCGGTATGAATGAGTTTATGAGAGCAATATTGAACTATTTTATTGTTGTGTTTGACTTTTGTATATATATTGAGAGAATAGAAATGACACATATATTCCACAGATATTGGGCCGTCATTAGCATGTTTACAATATTACGTATTATTGTTTTAGGTGTAAATTGTACACATCTCTTGATGCATCATCAACCCATATTCACTACAGAAAGACCTTTTGAAGACTTTTTGCAGTACTATTCAGATTAATTACCTATTGTAAATTATTTTACCCAAATTTATTTCTCAAAACTTAACAAACAAGAAAGTAGCACTGGGCGTTAACAGTCATAAATATACACTCAAGCGTTTATTGGCAGGGATTGCGATAAATGGCAGAAGTAATGTGGACGATATCCCACGTCATACGATTCGATAAGGCTGTAGTTTTGTACTTATCACGAAACTGTTATAGTCAATTACAAGCCAGTATATGTTTTTATAGTTTTTATATCTCGGAAATTGAGAAAAATTGGGGCAAATTATTTCGCTGTGATGAATAATACTGTTTTTGATTGATTTTCCTTTATTTTGCGATATTCGTTTAGATAAATTGTTATCATTGGAATACTTACAAAAATGCCTACCTATACATATTTCAAGAGCAATAAGTAGAGCCTAGTTTTTTGGACATTGATAAAAAATATTACTATATAAAAAAAACTATCTTTTAGTTAATAATGTTTAATTAATGCAAAATTATTGTAATTGTGACTAATATAAACATTTTTAAGTCAAAAACTCATTAAAATGCTTTTAAAACCTTTTCATAAAAAAGTCATAGTCATATAGATAGAAAAAAATGTAGAGTCGTAATAAATTTTCAATTAGTTTTCCTATAAATAACTAAGGAACTAAAAACTTTTGTGAATTACATAAATTGCCGTTCATAATATGAACAATGTATTAAAAAACGCATACAACAAGCATACAACATAATAAACTTATCGATGTATTATCGATCACGCGTCACAGAAATTTGCCAGTAATTCAGTATGCATTCCATCTCGCTCGTACATAACGGATTTTATATCACCTATACCGTTCTGTTTTCGAGAAATACCTAAAATTACATTATTGCTCTATATCCTATTAAGGTGCGTTTACATTAGACTTTGTGTATTTTTTTTTCTAACAAATGATAAAAAAGAAATTAAACCTATAAGTTATAACTATTAAGTACAGTTTACATATCTACGTTTATATTTGAACAAATAATAGTAAATAGAGATATAATCATGTAATTCACACATGTATAGAGAAAAACGTATCCATAAGTAAATTCTAAGGAAAGCGTAAACTATTTATTGTTGACTTTAAATATCAAGAGATCCTACCCTTAATCTAAACTAATAAATACAGAAAGTACTTAAATAACTTAAAAATTCAATGGAAAATTAAAACAGTATCGCAGGCGTCTACACTCGGCATTACAAAACCAACTATTGTATGAAAATACAGAGCAATAAACGTCAAGAGACATGAGAAAACTGTATCTCAGAGCAAAATGATTATCTTTATAAATCATCTCGACGACAAAAGCTGACGCGATTTTTCAAACAACGGGACATGAGATGGATTGCTGAACCGTATTGTAAAGTTACGGTAAACGTTAAAGTTTTAAATATCAAATGCAGCATTTTTATTTTCTTTAATATTCTTATATCGGGTTTCGCTCTGCTGAAGTTAAAGAAGGATTTGAAAGGATTTTTTAAATTATCATATGGAAAACCAACGGAACATAACACGGTTTAAAAGAAGTTTATTTCTGTTAATGTTTGAATTGTATTTAATTTCCGCTTTATCTAATCACGATCTTGATGTGTATTTGAATTTTATACACACAGGTAAACGTTAGTTTTAAATATTCATATGTTAATCCTCTTCCAAAGACCAGACATCATTCATAACATCCGAAAGTTTGTGTTCCTTGCTTCTTCATGCGAAACTGAGGTTTTATTTTTGTATTATAAAGTGTTTGTTTTTTTTATGATATGTCCTACATTAACACTTTGGCTGCAACTCAATTTTACATGTGTGAAATGCAAACTGGAGCTTGTAAAATTAAAAATAACGCAAACCAAAACATAATCTACATATTATTAAGTAACTCAAATCGAATTAATTGTACCTAAATCATTTTAATTGAAACTTTCGTAGTGTGAAAGTCAACTTTAATTACATAAATCTCCACACCGCAGGTGTTTGTGAAGTCCGCTAATTAAATAAATATGTCTTGCCTCAATTTACCTAATCAGACGGGCTAAATCTCGGCTGGAATATCAACAGGATTATTTTTGTAAGAAAAGCGAAAAATGTTAATTAATCGTGTGACTAGACTATAGGTAATCCATTTGATTACAGATTGAGCGACAATCATAGATACAAAATCGAATAACATTTTTCTTTTGCCCTTTAAAAAACAAATGTGTCAAATGTCAATTACATAATGACTCGTATTTTCGTCCAAAAATTTACTTCGAGTGTTATTTAATCGTGCCCTTAAAGCATTATAATGACCTTAATCATTTAACGTGCCTCAATATCTATTCCTCAATTTGGAATGTGTCGAACTGTAACAAAAAGTAAGAAACACCTTGCGAGGGGATGAGGCTAATGAGGTCACCGTACTCAGCAGCTGAGCATCTGCCTATCTATTAGTAATTAGCCATAAAAGCCAATTGCCATATTAGATGTACTGGTTTCGTACAAATGTGTATATTACATACCATTCAAACGTACTTATGAGTAAATTAAATGAACACGTACGTAATGATAATAATTAGTTTTAGCATTCAAAGTTATTGACTAAATAAATCTCTGTTTTGCGATGAATAACCGTTCATTGATAGACTATTTGTCTTGGAAATTAAGATCTTATATCTTAGAAAGATATAAATGTAAGTAGAAAATATTCTCGAGTCTTCCCTTACCTTCTTTTTCAAGTTTATTTAAGCTATCTATTCCAATATTATTTTGTGGTTTGTGCTGAGTGTGATTTTTATATACATCCCTCGCTGCATTTAAAAAAATATACTGATTCTACTCCGAATAAAATGCAATAGAAAATCTAATATTCATTGTAAAATTAAACCTTAATATAGAATGCTTATACCCCTTATATGGACCTGTATGTGTATTCCTATATATCAGTTTTTTAGAATATAACGAATCTATTTAAATAAGAATGCGTTATAAGTATTAAATTTACATTTTCACGCGTGAAGACCATTGTTTACCATATAAAACATATTATGACCGCGTAGAAAATACTTACGGTAATAAACTCTGTTATTCTATCCTTGCTTTTTGCCATAAATGCGTGTTGGGGAAGCTTTAATTATCAATTTCCTTTATTTGTCTATAGATAATTTATTTGTTTTGATACCTGGTTGTACTCGGTATAATTATTACTCTTTTTTTTTAACGTCATATTGATATTCAAACTTACATAGGTTGAGTAATGGGTATTTGAAAAAGTTAAAAAAAAAAACAATTTAGCTGCTGTTTTTCGCTTTTCCAAAATATACTGAATATTAACGTCAGTCCTATCTTCCCAACCTCAAATATCCCTAAAAGCTACTACATTTTAAGAAACCAGAAACTACTAGATTTCAGCCTGCGGCTTCGCCCGTGTTTTCAAAGATTTTTCTCTGAAAACGCGGGCGAAACCGTTATATAAGTTGCCATTCCTGTGGAATTTCCGGAATAAAAAGGAGCCTATGTCATATTCTAATCGGTTCAGTAGTATTTGCGTGAAAGAGTAACAAACATCCATACATCCGTACTCACAAACTTTCGCATTTATAATACTAGTAGGATTATCTGTGGCAGTTCAAAGAAATAGTGAAGTTATTATTGAGGTGTGGTAGCGCGTGCCGCGGCAGGTGATCCCAGTGCAGCTGTGGAACGCATCTTTGCGGATACATCTTGAATTTCTATTTCATTTTTGCCCTTTTGCTTTAACAGCTGACTGTGTTTATTAATTTTCAAACTCACATTATACTTAACTAATTTACTTAATACTAATTGATTGTACTGTTAGGATTACGGTGAATAACAAGCGCATGTCAGTCTGTCGTTAAAACAATGCTTTTACATCTTTGTTGATAGTAATATGTAACATACGATAAGTATTGTACAAAGATTAATAGACCGTAAATAATTTTAAGTACCCCATTCATTATATGTTGCATCTAAACGTAGAGGCAGAAATTGCTTCAATTTTATATTCTGCTTACATTTATGGACTTTCTCGATATGATTTACGTCAAAATTAACCTAAATATAGTTAATTCCGTTTAAATAGCCTTAATTAAAATAATGCCGTTCCTTAACGTAGTTATAATTATTAATTTCAAAATTTATATGACAGAAATTCTAAATAATTTTAAAATTAACCAGAAGGAACCGTAGAGCGCTATTTGTCTTCTTCAGAAAAGTATCTTTATTCTATTTCTTGGTGGTATGAATGTGATGTTGAAATTAAAGAAGCAGATGAAAAATTATTTCTTCTAATGTATAAAAATCAATTTAGTATACTATTATGAACTTACTAGATTTCCGCCCGCGGCGCGGCTTCGCCCGCGTTTTCAAAGAAAAACCCGCATAGTTCCTGTTCCCGTGGGATTACCGGGATAAAACCTATCCTATGTGTTAATCCAAGTTACCCTCTATATGTATGCTAAATTTCATTGTAATCGGTCCAGTAGTATTTGCGTGAAAGATTAACAAACACACACACATCCTCACAAACCTTCGCATTTATAATATTAGTACGTAGGACTTAACTTATACTGTTCAGAAAGCTTCGGATTTTATTTGATTAATGCTCTACCATCAAAATATTTAATATTAATTAGATAAATACCCTTAAACTCAAGGTTATTTGAGTCAAATACTATATACAACTATTAATTGTGTGCAACGTCTCCCATATTGCAACTGTAATAGAATCAGTTACAATCACATATATTATAACACTATACATACCAGCAGTTACAATGTAAAGCCTCGTATTAAACGCACGAGCTACTGCCAAAATAACATATCTTCAGTAATCAAGTATAATGAACATGCCACATATAGTATTACTCAGTGGCTGCATTAATAGGTTATAAATTAACTCATCTAGGTAATTATTTCTGTTGCATGAGATTGTGCATCCACATATTCGTATAGGAGCTACCAACGTTGACAAGAGAGAATTTTAGTATAGTTGGTTCTTTGATATACTGTTTCTCTTCCTATTTCGGTTAGAGTCCGGGCTGTCTGGCTGGCCGCAGTGGTTGCGTTTATTAGTGCGCATCTTATCTGCACAGGAAAATATCCGTAATTTAAAGTCATTTATTAACGCGTAATTTTTAACTGACTGAGATGGCGTTAGTGTCATGCGTAAAATCGGCTCTGTTTATTTTAAAGTTTAAAAATAGTTAAAGTGCTAATAACTAGTAATAAAAGTGTTAAAGTATTTATATAAGTTATAAATATAAAGTACAAATGTTATCTATGTGAAGAACGCACGATTAAAGTGAAAATAACGTAATAAAAAGAACGACTTGAAGAAGAAGAATACATAATATTATATATTTGATTAACCGCTTCTTAAGATTAGGTATAAGTGACAAATGCACGAAGCAAAGTGAATATTTAAATCAAATTAATAACATTAACCCAAGAACCTTTCATGAGAAGCAACGTAAGTTTTTTCAAAGAAGATTTCATATTAATAACGTACAAATTTGACGTGTAATGACATAAAAATAGACGCAGCTGATTAGTAGTCGATTGGGAAGGCCATAAACAAAAAAGAAGAAGATTAGTAGTTAAAATTGAAATAAACGACATCTAGCGACAAGCGAGTACCGTGTATGAAGATTTCATTACCTAATAATAATCTGACGCTAAATTATTATATTAATCAAATTGATCTTATAACTCAACGAAATAAATATGGATAACATAACCTTTAGAAAAAAGCCACTCCGAAAGCAAAGATCTGAAACTAACCTTCAAGATATTATATTTAATGAATCTATATCATCATGTAAATCAAACTCAAGCTCTTCAGATTTTTCTACAAAGACTGACCTGTACAAGTCAACATCCGACATATCAGTAATATATAAAGAGAATCTAGACCTAAATAAATTAAAAACGCAATTAACGTCAACGCAAGATTCAATTATAAGTCTTACAGAGGAATGTTATAACCTAAAAATGAAATTGCGACAAAACGAAAAAAATATAAATTTTTTGACAAGTTTAATAGTTAACTCCAATCAATTGAATAAATCCTGCAATACTTTAAATAGAACACCAATACAAAAACAAATATTGAATATAAGTTTTAAAACACCAAGACACTCACCCTTGAAATGCTTCAACAACAATTTTATACACAACACTTATCCGAAAATAAAGAAAAATATGTTAACTTGCACGGAACAAAAACTTTCTCATGAAAAAATTGCACAACCGAACGAAAACACCATGAAATACTGTATAAACACAACACAAATGAGCATCCAAGATAATATGAAACATACTCGTCCTACCTGCATTAATAAATACAATACTGAAAACAAACCTATTACAACAGATGTCAGCACGAATCACAAAAAACGTAAAATTGTGATAATAGGCGATGAACGCACTAAAAATCTATCAATTTGTATGCATAACAAAAGGAGATATAAATGGAACGACATATATGAAGTATTTGGCATAACGAAACCCTATGCAACTAGCCAGGAAATATTAAATAATTGTGAAAAGTTAATTCAACCTATCAACCAAGAAGATATAATAGTATTAGGAATAGGTTCAAATGATAAAAATCCATACAACTTAATCTCAGGGTTGCTTTCTTTTATATGTAAATGGAAAAACAATAAAATATTTGTATTGAATGTGAAACAAAACCGTTATTTAAATGAACAATTACTAAATGAAAAATTACAATTATTTTTAAGGGGACATACAAATTGTACCTATATAGATATTGAAGAAAATTACAAATACTATAACTATGGATTAAATTATTTGGAGAACTTAACTAATAAATTGAACATTGAAATTGACAGTATTGAGTACCAAAAAGTATATTTGAATATTAAACATATTGCTAAAAAACTGAAAGAACAATGTACATCACAAAATATACAACATCAATTGAGCTGCACTAAAATAAAAAAAGGCACAATTCCTTATTATTTTAATATGAGTAAGAAAATAAATATCAATAAAATAATAAATAAAACTAATAATACATCGAAAAATACCCCACCAGAATATTCATCAGAAAATAATAAGCTTTTTCGTTCCTAAAACAAATTATCTAACAATTCTGAATCAAAATATAGCTGGCGCCACTGGTAAATCAGAAGAACTATATATTGCAATTTCACAATTAAATACAACTTCACATATAGATATTATATGTTTGAGCGAAACATTTATAAAAATGGGAAATGAACGACTACTTCAGCTACCAGGCTATAAGGTGCGCTCATCATATTCACGAAAACAAAAAAGGGGAGGAACCTGTATATTAGTGAAACAAGATATTCCATGTACAAATTTAGACTACATAAAGGATTATTCCTGTAATTTATATTTTGAATGTTGTGGAATTTATTTAAAACACTTAAATGCGATAGTTATCTGTATTTATCGAGTACCCGGTCTTAATATTAACATTTTTATTGAAAGGCTCCAAGATTTACTGCAAGTTATTTCAGTTCACAATAAAAAAGTAATATTGTGTGGGGACTGGAACATTGATGTATTAAAAAATACTAAGCTATCGAATGAACTCAATACATTGCTAAAAAATTTTAATATTGAATGTCACATAAAGACACCGACAAGACAGGCAGCATGCTTGGACCAGATAGCTACCAATATAAAAAGAGGGGTAACCGCAGAGGTTATTCATCTTGGCCTTTCCGACCATGAAACGGCGCAACTTATAAAAATAAATATCAGTAAACCAAAAACCAATTCACATTGGTTTGAAATAAGGAGAGACTACTGCAAATACAATATAAATAAATTTAATGACTGTATATCATCATTGACTTTCTCGGAAATATACGAATCAAACGATATAAATGAGTGTTTTAGAGCATTTCATGAATTGTATTCTTTATTTTATAATTTATGCTTTCCCTATGTTAAGATAAAAATTAGTACAAACAAAACAAACATAAACTGGATAACAAAAGGCTTAAAAAAATGTTGTGTACGGAAACGATACCTGTACCTAAACTATTTGTATTCAAATAATAATAAAAAGAGCAAATGGAAAAATTACAAGAAATACACAAATATATTAAAAAAGTGTATTTTTAGATCTAAAAGAATCCAAAGTGCTAAGTATATAGTCAAAAATAAGAATAAAGGCCGAGCTTTATGGAAAATGATATCAAATAATATTAATGAAGTCAGTAATACACATGAAATAGAAGAGATTAAAATAAATAATAATGTGTATTCCTCAATTAATGACATTTGCGAACAATTCAATAATTATTTCATTGACATGACAAATCAGACAAACTTTCAATTTAATATGACAGACATTAAAAAAACATTGACCTATGATAATTTAAATACAATGTTCTTGACCCCAACTAGCGTTGAAGAAATTTCTAAAATAATTCAATCACTTAAAAATACTAATGCTGTAGGATCTGATGGAATTTGTACAAAAATATTAAAAGTGTCAAGCAAATGTATAGCCATTCCACTATCCTTTTTGGTAAATCTATCCATGGAACAAGGAATATTCCCTACTATTCTAAAAACCTCAGTAGTAAAACCTTTGTATAAAAGAGGGGATCCCTCTGATATGACGAATTATAGACCTATATCATTAATACCTGTGTTTTCAAAAATCTACGAAAAGGTGATAGTAGAAAGACTCAAAAATTTTGTAAATATGAATAAATTACTAACGAGACAACAATTTGGCTTCAGGAAAAATAGTTCAACGTCTTTAGCTTGTTTTGATTTAGTAAAAGAAGTTATTCAAGCCTTTATTGACAAAAATGCTGCGACAGCTATATTCCTAGACATGAGTAAAGCGTTTGATTTTGTGGACCATAATCTGCTCTTACATAAACTAGAGAAATATGGGATCAGAGGTAAAGCAAATGAATGGATTGAAAGCTTTCTAAGAGGAAGGGAACAATATGTCGAATTAGTGAAGTGTGTTAACAAAAATAAAATTATATATAAATCCAATAAAAGGTTCAATAGCTCCGGAGTGCCGCAGGGCAGTATTCTCGGTCCTTTTCTATTTTTAATGTATATAAATGACTTGCCAAACATTACCAAACATAAAACAGTTTTGTTTGCTGATGATACAACACTTATCGTGAAATGCAAAGCAGGAAATACTTCTTTCAATACAGACATAAATAAAGCACTATACGATATAGTAGGGTGGTTAAAAAGTAATAATATCCAAATCAACTTTGAAAAAACTAAAATGATAAAATTTTGTACTAAAAATAGTCGACAAATCGAGTTAAAAGTTAGTTATGAAAATAAACCCATAGAACAAGTAAAAAGCCACAAGTTTCTGGGTATCCATTTGGATGAAAATTTAAAATGGAATGTACACATAGAATATATATGTGACAAGTTAAACCGATTTGTGTATGTCATAAGACGACTCAGGAACACAGTGTCAATGGAGGCCGCCCTAAGTGCTTATCATGCATATGTATCATCAATTCTCTCCTATGGACTTATATTATGGGGTCAATCATGTGATAACCAAAAGGTGTTCATAGTACAAAAAAAATGCGTACGAGCCATAGCAGGATTGAGACAAAGAGACAGCTGTAAACCAATATTTGTTAAGCTACGAATCTTAACTTTGACATGTATGTATATAAGAGATGTATGCTTATTTGTAAGAAAGCACCCCGAATATTACAAGAAAAAAGGAGAAATTAATACTGAAATAATGACCAGATTTCAGAACAAACTATACTTTCCGACGTGTAGAATTAATACAGCGAAAAATAGTATAATATTTAAAAGTATTACTATCTTTAATAAAATACCAGACGATTTTAAGGAACTACCTGTAAATATATTCCGGAAAAGGTTAACAAATTGGCTAATCACAAAGCAATTCTATAATATTAGTGACTTCTTGAATGAAAAATAATAATTTTAAATTAATTGACATAATACTTATATTTTATAATCATTTTATTACTGTAATTTTGCAATGTACCTATAATTGAGAACTAGTGTTGTGTGTAATATTGTATAATGTAATTTATATTTAAGATATTTGCACGCTCAACTACGAGCAGAATGTCTAAGAACCATAAAATTTGTACTACTTCAGCTATGTAACTACATTCAGCAAATAAAGAGAATTTGAATTTGAATTTTGAATTTTGAATTTTAATCTTTTGCCTTTAGATAGATCCATCAGACATAAATTTTTTATTGCAAGACGTTTTTTTCGTTGTTAAATAGGTGCCAGACGCAATTTTTTATTTCAAAATCATTAAAATGTCATCGAAATAAGTGAAATTCCATCAACATGAGTCCCCGTGAAGGATATACTATGTATAATATTCATTTTAATATTTACAATTTTTTAGCAACAATCTACCATGGTGCCTCCTTTTCCCAACGAACCTCAAATAGGACGTTAATGTAAACTTGATAAAAACCAAATATCATCAAATTCATATTAATACTCAAAAGTGTAATAAATATGAAACCATCTATTATAAATATTAGTTTACTAATTATTCAATATAAGTATTAAAAAAGGATAATATAATATAAGTAATAAAGTTATTACTTACCTTTTAAGCGGACTCATGTTGATGTAATTTCACTTATTTCGATGACATTTTAATTATTTTGAAATAAAAAATTGCGTATGGCACCTATTTAAAAACGAAAAAAACGTCTTGCAATAAAAAAAATTATGTCTGATGGATCTATCTAAAGGCAAAAGATTAAAAATTACGCGTTAATAAATGACTTTAAATTACGGATATTTTCCTGTGCGCACTAATAAACGCAACCACTACCGCCAGCCAGACAGCCCGGACTCTAACCGAAATAGCAAGAGAAACAGTATATCAAAAACCCAACTATACTAAAATGACTTTTTTTAAAACGTTAATAGCTCCCGTACCATATGGAAAGCATGTACTGCGTACGTTGCGTGGTTTATATGATTCCGCGATAGATTGTGTATTTTTTTATACTTTTTTACATTACTTTGTTGCTTTTTAGAAGTTATTAAAAATGTAATTGTTAATTGTTATTTCTTACATAGGTACGATACTTCTGTATGGGTAAAAGTATTAGGTAAAGTTTGTGATCAATTAGACTTAGAAATTAACTAAGTATTACATTATAGTGCAATATTGTAACACTTGATAATTCGTAATATTTTGAGGGTCCCTCGAGTTTCGAATTAACGAAAGTCGACTGTATTTTATAAATTGTTCCCAAATATGCATTCATAAATCATAATATTAAAAAATTACAATACGATGAGTTGGATTATGGTCCATAAATGTATATAATAAATTTATATAAAAATAATTTTCTGAGTAAATTTTATTACTTACTCTACTTTAAGTCTTAAACTGCCTGACATTGGACTATAGAAGTAGGCTCTTTGGACATCTTGACCCACAATATAGAGCCTTCGCAGCGCTCTATTTTTGTATCAAGTAATTTATTTAAACATACTTAGTATGCTGTACTTTTAAGAGCATAAATTTGGGTTTATTATCTGTTTTAATGACGAATCTAAAGTGTCATGAATGAAGAGTCTTATGATTTCAGAAAATGTTTCATAGTTGACCGTTATACCACGTTATACCATTTTCCACTATATTGCCTTTACTGACCTTTAATAAACATTAAAGTCAATGTATATGTTCGTCTACATAGAGGTTTATGTCTAATACACATTATAAAATTGTATTCGCGAGCCTACAAAGATCATAATATTTTAGTTCAATTATGAAGTTATACTTTTTATGTTTGAACAATACAGATGAATGAAAGAATACCTAGGAAAAGTATTAGGTAATTATACAAAACGAGATATTCGAGTCCCGGATCGAAAAATATTGTGATTGGAATTAAAATTGCGTTAAATTGTCAACCAAATCTCTCAAGTCCTGATGAATCTTCTTCTTGCTTCTATCTCATCGGAGTTACAGATAGGAAAGCGCGCGTGAAATTTCTTTCGTCGTGAATCGTGATTGGTTTCAGAAATTCGTTCTAAATTAAACAAAGTTAGGTTTGAAATGAAATTCCAAGTCTCCAATGTCATCAAATCGGACAAGACTAGATACTTTGATATGTGTGCCAAGAAATAGCACTTTAAATCATAGAACTAAACATATTTGTCGGCCGACTATAATTACGACATTAACAATCAATTTACATGAGATCATTATGCGCATACCGATCCTAAAATAACAATGAAATACACAACAAAAAACACCATTCATTAATTAAAATGAAAATTAAATGAAATATTAATATACTAGCGACCCGCCCCGGCTTCGCACGGGTGCAATGCTGATACTAAATAAACTACAGAAAAACTGTGAACGTTGTATATAAAAACATAGCGGCCCGCTCCGGCTTCGCACGGGTATAAAATATATAGCCGGGCGGCCGGCCGGTACCGCCGCAAACGCTACGTCCCGCAATTTTTAAATCTGTAATATCTTCGAAAATATTCACTTAAATCATACGGTGTAAAGGGCCATATAGATCTATATTAAATGAACAATCTATTCAAGGTATTTAATTGGTTAAGGATTAATGCTGTATTGGTTAAAATCGCTTCGAAAATTAGCCATTATTTGTCGTAAAAAATAAATGACAAAAAAAAGTTATTGTGGGTTATCCATAAGAGATAGACATATACCATCGCGGACTTTTCTGTAGACCTTTTCAATGTGTATAATACTTAGTACATTATTTTGATAAAGCTCGTAGGGTTCAGCCTGCGTTTGCAATGTAAGCGGAAAAAATGTAATTTTTTACGACATCACATTAGAAACCTCGAAAATAACAGTACTTCTCCACTATTTAATGGATGTTATTATACATATAAACCTTCCTCTTGAATCACTCTATCTATTAAAAAAAACCGCATCAAAATCCGTTGCGTAGTTTCAAAGATTTAAGCATACAAAGGGACATAGGGACATAGGGACATAGGGACAGAGAAAGCGACTTTGTTTTATACTATGTAGTGATAGAGTTATTAATTAACCGGCTTTGCTTGCCGCACATAATTTGAGGCAATTTCTTGTATGCGGTGAATGACCTGAGATTTTCACGGGCACTGAACAAGTTTAATTACACAAGTAAATACATACCAGTACGCTATGGAACCTTAGTTTGTATGGTGACCATACATTGTTATTTATCTTTGAGATAATCTTGCTTAGTTTAGATATAGAGTGTATCATTTAAAGCATGGTCTGTGTGTATGATGTAAATCAAAACGATTAGTTATGGAGCACAGAAAAAGAAAGATGTTACAAAATGTACAATAATATTATGTACGTTAAAAGATATACGATGAAATCTACGTGCAATATGCAGCGAATAATAATATTCCTGACTGAACACTCAGGTGTTCTTGAGTAAACAGGGTGGCGTTTTATATGGAGATTGTAGTGCTATATCATTACCTAATTCAAAGTAATGTAGTTTAAAAAGATTTAAATATAGTTGACAATTCTTTTTTCTATAGTTTCAAGACGAAAAGTGTTAAGCTTACTAGATAAACTTTTTAAAGCTAACAAGAGATAACTTCTGCCAAGTCTTAATTGCATGAGTGTGTTCTGAAAGATATTTTAGACGATGGAAATCTATCCTCTTACGCTGTTTCTTAAACAGTAGACATGATTATTTTTATGTTGGATAGTTAATTATCTATTTTACTAAAACATGATAAAAGATTGTGAGATAGCCAGATGAGACTGAGAGAAAGCTTTTTAACAATTCTGTTGAAATAAAACCTGGAACTAAACTTTATATGTTTATAAAAGTCTTGAATAATCAAAACTTGTGGTGACCCCCTTGAATAATGTTTGGTACGCTATCACGAGTGTAAGATTGCCTACGAAACAGTGCTCCTTAATGAATCCGCTAATTAGCGAGCTGCTTCAAGTTCGATAGTAATTGCACATTCAATGGACACGAATTAAGTAATTTGTCTGTTTGTCCTACGGCGAGATCTTTTATCTTGTTTTTGAACATGATTTGTTTGTAAGTACAATCATTAACTGGGCTTTATACCCCTGAGGTTATTATAGGTATTATGATTTCTATATCATATTTGCTGGTCGAATCACGGTTCTTACAATACATGAATTGTAAATGCTTTAAAATAAACTCGGGATTGTATTAATTTTGCGTTTAGGTATACATGCTAAGGGTTGAGTGCAGTGGTTACTTTTTACAATATTTAATAATATATAATATCAAGATGAAATGAGATAGAGTCCTAACTACAGAAAAACGGATATAGAAAAATGTATTTTAATCGTTTTCTTTGAGATGATACATTTTACAACTCGTATACAATTTCGCCATGTCGATGACACACAAATATTGTCAAATAAGAAGCACGTTGGCTGAGTCAGTGCATCGTTAGCGAATTTCACACAATGCCCGTATTGGCCTGATTGTGATGCAATCAGTGTAATTTTGGACAATCAAAGTTCAATAAAAATAAATAAATAATAATCAACCAAAATTCTATTTAGAAAATATTTTTTTATAAGTTGATTTTGTATTGTTGAATGAACGAATTGATAGAATATTTTGTCTTGATCTCATTTTATGTGTACCAGATAGGCGTACGGTTTGAGATAGATTTTATCTAAAAAGAAAGTATTTTAATGATTACTAAATAAAACTTTCAGACACATAATAAGGTCCCACAAATCACCTATTACAAACATGACAGAAATTCACAACATCACCTCTAACTTACGAATTTTCATACCAAAACGATGCGGCTCTAACAAAAGCCTTTTCCACATCATCAGATGACTTTGTATTAGAAAAGTAATGAATTCATCAATTTCCATAGACTATAGAGCAACTTTACCGCTACAGCTACAGACTACAGAGGAAGTGATCAAGGATTTTCAATGGAAATCTTCGTTGTTTTATAAAAAAGTGTTAGAGGATACATTTATACACAACCATGAGTGACTTTAAATTGTACTGGTTTTTATTCTTAGAAGCATCACACTTTTAAAAAGGGACAATCATATTGCATATACACTTGTGTTTTATAAAATACAAGCTGCTATTTCCATTTTTGGAGAACAAATTTTTAAAAGTTATAATCCTAACTCAACCGCTTATCATGTACATTTGTATGCATGCATCCACGTACGTTTTTTTTTTTAATTGCAACCCCGGCAAGGGAGCAGGCGACCCACTTGATGGTAGGTGATGGTCGCCGCCCATGACAGTTCACAGCATTAGGGAACGTATTGCTGGCTTTGAGGTGGAAGAAGGCTTTTGAGGTGGGTGTAGGCTTGTACGTTTGTACATAAATATATGATAATAATAAAAATATTATTGTGGAATGTAGTTATTATTCCACACCTTTCCTTCCTTCCGATTAATAATTAAATTAAAATATCATAATAATACGTCTTCCATATAAAAATGTTATCTTTATAGATCGCATTCAACATCAAACCAGATTTAAAAACTAGATCGTAGTGAACTCGACAAAAAGTATATTTCATAATAAAATCAGTAAGTCATTTGGAGAGGATGTAATTACAGATATCCTTATAAATCCTATCAGCCCTGCTTTAGATCTGTCGGAAGTGTTTAATTGCATTTACATACATTTCAAATTTACATACTTTTTTCTTTATGTAATAAAATTTTATAGCATGTTTAAATTGATGAATATTTGTGTTTACATCGTTTAATTAGGTACATGCAAGGTACAATATATGTCTATTACTACCGAAAATGAGAAATTTTTACAGTAAATAGTTATAATTATTTCTAGTAAGTATATTAATATTTCAACATCTAGTAAATAATAATTGACTAAAATATACACACACGTTGATGATGATATTTTATACCTTATAGAATAAATTAATTCTACATTTCTAATTGATTCTACATTCAAACCGTATATACATAAAATGTAGAGAAGACTCTATGTCTGACTTCATCAGGCAAGTATGCAGATATATCTAACATCATAACGTTTCTCTTACCTCAAATTAACTGGCGAAATAATTACATTTTTTAAACGCTACTTAAGTAATAAGTATCTTCACAGAACTTGAATCCTAGGCAGCCTTAACTAACATCACCAGACCTTTATTCCAAGTGTTCCATATAACAAGAACTCATTACCAAAATACTTGAATTTAAAATGAGGTTGTCACACTTCTACGTAATTTTATTCGTGCTGGTTCTTTTAAAGTTATGCAGTTTTAGACAATTACTGTATAACGATCGAGCTCCTAAACATTCTTGTAACATTTATAATACTGTGTGAAGAAGATTCCAGTTTAAACAGTTTATTTCCAGGATTTTGCACACAACGGAGTCGAAGGCATAGTAATAGGTAATTTAACAGTGGCAGTTGAAGCTTCGGTGCAAAATGTTTCGTACTCGCAACGGGAACATAACCACACCTTCGCATAATTGTAGCTCATTTATAGCTCTATAATGATGGTTAAATAGATTATAAAAGTATTTATAAATTTTTGTTCCGACAAAAATGTATAAATACTTTATTGGATTACCAATTCCTCAGATATGCTAAACAGGACCTAGTGAATATTATGTTCGCTTCGTTATAGTATAGACCAACACTTAAATACCAAAGCTCCATCAGTTTCCTAAACAACCCCTCAATGCCTCATTAAAGCGGACACTTTGAATGAATAAAACATCCAACCTTGTACATTATTTTGTAATCATTTTATATTAAACTGGTTTTATATAAACTCTTTAGTGAAACGATAATTGTTTTCACCATTCAAAATGAAACACAGACACGGCATTGCTCACAAAATGGCGTCACGAATCGTTCAAAAACGTATCAATCTTGCATTTCGTGCCGAAACGCAGTCACTATAAAATGTAGCGTAAAAGATTGTCTGAACGGTCAATGCACTTAGATGATGAATTATTTTTTCTTTCTTATTTATATTTAATTAAAAATATGCTTTGTTGTTATTTAAAATATTTTGAACGCTAGATCAGGAAAATAATTGAATATTACTTATTTGTTGGTTGCTTTCTAAGAATTATAAAAAATATTATAACAATGGTTACTTTAATGTAAACTGAAGAGATGTTCTATGATGAAATTGGTAGAGTCATTTTGGAGAGCAAGATTACCCAATAATATAACTTTACGCGCCAACATAAGTATATTTTTAACCTCAATCATGCCAGGGCTCACAAAACACGAGGCACTTCCAAGTAACAAGTTCAAAGGAAGGTCACACAAATTTCTTAATGTCAACAATAATCCTGTCTTTTGGTTGGCCTTCATTAATTACTCCACCGTGAGTTTCCCACGGCAGTTAACAGAATAGCTTCGTCTGAACATAATCATGAAACAACTTGAAATGTTTTCATTTAAGGCATTTGAGAGATCCGACCGTATTATAGTTATATTTCTAATTAAACAGTTATTTGGACGTGATTTTGTTTTGAGAACTATTTACCATTGTTTCCAAAACTCTACTTTTTCTAGTTATTTTTACAACTGTACACCTTCTATCAATTTTATAACTTATATTCCACAGTTACTTCCCTGAAGACAGAAAAACAATCATTAAAACACTTTAAACTAATTATTTTAAAACATCACCTCATCCTGGATATAAAACTTGTTTTTCTGGGCAATATTCTCGAATGCCGTTTATTTCTGGCGGATATCCTTTAGTATGCAAATAGTTGGCTTTTTAGCGCATCACCCGGAGATTTGTTCATAATGACCTATGAAACCTATACCGTTCTTGCCTTCCCTATATTAGCGAACATCCAGTTAATGAATCGAACACTTCTTCTAATAGGAAATATGATCACCTTACAGAATAATGTACCTACTCGGTTAAGGGTCGGTAAAGGTCTGATAAATAATATTATTAAGTGTATGGAAATTGGAAACCTAAATCAGGCTGTTTTGTTTATTTCATATCGTCTTATCAAGAAGTTTTTAAGGAAATTATCTTTCGTTTTTCCACAATAAGTAAGTGAAGTCCCATGTCCCCAAGTGGGGTAAGGGGCAGATGCATTAGGTATTCATACATCTGTTTCACTGATCGATTTTCTTTAGGGACAAGTTGGTGATCAGCCTTCTGCATCCTGCCAGACCGAGACATTTTTTTTCTTCGTCTCCACCGGGAATCGAACCCAGGACCCCTCGGTTCTACGCTTACGTGTCAACCACTGTACCAAGAAGGCGGTCTTTCCACAATAATAATAGAGAATTTATTATAAGGGCGCTTTGAGTTTTATCTCAATCCCGAATCTTTCTACTTTCTAGTTTTATTTCTATCACGCTTATTTCACGGGGACCTACTTATTACACGTTTAAAAATAGACATTAGGTAACAAATAGCTCTCCTAATCATCGCCATATTAGGTAACAAATAGCTGTCCTAATAACACCTTCAATGACATAAATATTAGGTAGGTACTAAAGATTTCTATATACCCAAAAGCACAAACATTACTGAAAATATTTCATCTAGGTCAACGTTTGATCGATTAAAATGCCGCAACACCGGAAGAGGGGCTCTCCTGTCTCCATTCAAGTAAATTCCTCCATACTTCATTAGGTCTGGAATACCGCGGATCCGTTCCACTCGGCGCGACCAAAAAACCAAGAATGTCATTTACTAGATCCCAGTGTGAACAATCGTTTGGAGTTAGGGTTGTCGACTGATTATTTTAGTAAATAAATATTATGCTTACATTCTACAATAGTCGTAAAATACATTATGCTATTAATATGAATTCTACGTGCATAACAATATTAAAAATTTACAAACCTTTACATAACCTTTGATGACCAAAGTTATAAATGAGTAAAAAGAAATTGATCGTTCACTAATTCTTGCAAGGATTGCCTCACTTGATGTTGTGAGGAGTATAATAAATAGATAAGCAATACCAATATAAAAAATGCAAAATGACCAAACGCGATTTAGCCCGATTACACAGAAGCTTGTAAAGCATCGAAATATTATAAAGCGTAATAATTAGGTTTCATGAAGCTTCCACTTCAATATGCTTGCAATATTTCTAAAGACAGGCAGCCCTACGATAAAAATTGGCTTAACCAATCACCGCTGGAATCTGTCGAGGCTTTCGTCGAGATGAAGAGATTCCTTCATCTGATAAACACATTTTAATGCCAATAGCTCGGCTACTCAGATCATGCTCTTGAGTTAAGTACCATCTTTTTGTACAGTGTTGTAGCTCGTGTCTTTTATTATGGCTACTTGTAATGATTAGCTAGTTATTGGTATATCTTTGGCGTGCTATGTGAGTTCATTATCGTAAATAAGCATGTCTTCTTTTGAATTTGATTATTATGTTCATATATAAGTAAAGAAAAATAAAGTTATTTACAAACTAGTTTCGCATTGATTCGCATTGATATTGAATTTTATAAAGTGTATCAACACTTTATAAAATTCAATTCACAGCACAACAATAAAAAATACTACTTAGAAATAATAACCATGCGTCAAAAATAGTTATACTTTATATTTGTACCCAAAACTTTTCTACTAGCAATATTCTGACCCTGATAGTCAATTTCTATGCAAGCCTTTAAATTTTATGATTGTTACCACGATTGTTACGTAAGTTTATATCAGACACTCAGCATCATAACCCCTCAGCTGTCGCGGCGCGCCGCGTCAAAAAGGTGCTGTCTGTCGGGCAAATTCGAGCGTTCGGCGCTGATTTGCCGATTTTTTTCGATATTAAAATTTGTGATATAAACTTTAACCTGTGAGACTCTTGTAAATTTTGATGCTAACTAGATAACCAAACTTTATATTAGTTACCTTACTTACTCCCTGGCATGTTTATTTTACTTATTAGAAGCATTTTTTCCCACACATTTTGAATAAATGTGACATTGTAAAGAAAAATACTCATAAAAAAATAATATCAAGGTATTTTTGATTTTTATTTTTGTATTTTCATACTAGAATAGACAATCTTTTGAGTGAATATAACAAAAACATAGGTTTATTTTATAAAAATTCGAGAAAGTTGAATATGAATATCATCGTTTACGCATGAACATAAGCGGACGCGATCCCCAATCATGTTCATACAAATACAGACTTTACAGGGTGCTCCAAAATTACAACATTTCAAAATTTTTTGCTACTTGTTTTTATTTTAATTTTAATCAAAACTAGATAAAAACTAACAGTAATTTTTACTTTTTGGAAATATTTAGGTTTTTATTAATGTTTAAAAATCGTCTTATTCCTAAATGACGTCATTCTTATGGTGGACTTTGTTCTAACGTCTGTATGTATAACGTCTCCACATCAATTTTAATTCTAAATTAATTTTCTCTTAGCGATTAAGAAAATATTTTTTGTGGTAACAATAGCATTATGAAGAAATGCTTTTTTTTCTTTCATGCTCTTAATTATTATCTATATCTATACTTATAATAAATCTGTAGAAGGGTCAATTCTGTACATTGAAAATATTGAAAATATAAATAGCAGGGGATGTTACTGGATCGATACCAATATGTGATTAAAAAAATTTTTGTCTGTCTGTCTGTATGTGAAGGCATCACGTGAAAACTAACGTTTCGATTTCGATGAAACTTGGTATAATTATACCTTATTATCCTGGGCGTAAAATAGGATACTTTTTATCCCGGAAAAATACGTAGAAAAAAAAAATCTTAATTTTTCCGCGCGGACGGAGTCGCGGGCGGAAGCTAGTAATAGTATAAAATGAAATGTTGTCCAACTACAAATCGAAAGGCACTGTATCCATTCAGAAAAATGTCTAAGCTGTACAAATGTGAAATCTACATTTAATTATACCATAACTTAATTATAAACCGTTACATTTAATTTATTAATCAAAAATTTACGGAAATTTGAGTTTGAAACATTTTTTATAAAATACAGCTTATGTAAAGGATAAAAATCAATAAACTTAAAGATTCAGAATAAATAAACAATTACATATAAATGATATAGATCTAAATGTTATAGTTATCATTCTAAAAATCAACAAATAATAGGAATCAGTAAACATACTAAATGAAAATCATTATATTATGTCCCTAGTTGTATAGAAGAAAGAATCGTATCATATTATTGTTTTATTAAAAAAAAAATGAACGTTATGCCTTAATAAAATTAACGCTCCCAATCCTATTTATGCATATAACTTAGCCACGCGTTACGCAAATAATTTAGTCCCTGGGGTAAATTAGCTTATGAGTAAATAAATAGTACAGAGATTCTCTAAAAAAATATCAATCATCCAAAGGATTGAAATAATAGGTAAGTACTTAAATAAATTTTATTTAACTGATAGCAAAAAAATTGTTATGAAGCTTTGTGTCTGTACTATTTATATACTCATGTGGTTGTAATGTGTGGTGTTGACGCCAACATTGGCCAATAAATAGGAATATTTGCAACTTAGCACAAATAACGTTAACTTCTGTTCATTTTTTCTTATAATACATCGAACACAACGACCTCCTTGAGACGACGATTTATTACCACGAGGTTCCACTTGAATTTGACCAGGAAAGTGATGAAAGCTATCCAATCTAGTTTTTATTTTACTTCAATACATGCAGTATTTCCAAGCATATTGTAATTAAGATATAAACTAATCGGTAAAATTGTATTAAAATCGGTTCAGTAGTTTAGAGAGTCCATAGTACACAAACGGCATGAAACTTAAAAATATTTTGATTGGAATAAAATAAAACGTGTAATGTGTAGAATTTCATGAAGAATCCTGGTATCAGGAATTAAAAGCTGTAAATTCCCAGACACTGATCGTGTGAGTATTATTATCTGTTCATTTGACAAAGTATACAGAGTTATATTTTCTTGATTTCAAATACTGTTACGTCCTATTGTTAAAGTAAGCCTTGGAGTGTCTTGTCTTCCATTGCCACAAGGATCGTTATTCCATTTGAATTCTCTTTTATTGATACTCAAATGCGTACGAATCGGAAAAAGGTAATCCTATCAAATAGTTAAGTACTTAGATATTTTTATTTTCAAATGAAAATTAAAATATCAAGGCGGAAGTTTATTTAGGGTTACCTAACAAATAAGTAATTATTGATTATGTAGTTTTAGACAGCAATGTGATATCTTCAAATAAAAAAATTGCATTCTTCTTCTGGGTAATAGAAGCAGTTTTGACACCAAAAATACAATAATTGTTATCGCTAGTCATTTACAAAATGAGAGGATAGATTTATATTTGCAGGCGTACTGCAAATGATGCATTTAATTCGTTTTATTAAATCTGTAATGTTCCAAGGCTATTTAAAGTCATGAATGCAAAAAAATAATCGTCTTCAGACAGCGATCTACATCTATAACGTTCTGCCTACGAATGTACTACATATAGTACATAAGAATAAAAAACCGGCCAATTGAGAGGACTCGCACACCGAGGGCTCCGAACAAACCAATTTTTTATTATGTTGTAACTCCAAAATTTTATGATTTTCGAAATTATTCCTCAATCTGCGCTATAAGAGCTTATTTTACCCCAATTTCAAAACTCTACGTACACGGGAAGTACCCTGTAGGTGTCGATTCCCTTGCGAATGTCGAAATTTGCGAAAATTTGCAGCATAAACGGCTGTATCTTTTGATTGCGTTGGTTTATAAGTTTGATTTTTTCACAGCTTCAATCGACTCAAGTAATCAATATAAATTTCAGTTAAATGTCACATCACGCGCTCCTTTGAAAATGGGTCTTGACAGACAGACAGACAGACAGATGGGCAGATGGGATGGACAGACGTAATCTTATTAGGGTTCTGGACCCTTAAAAACCAAACCCTTTGGGATGCAGCCGTTAATACTGCAATTTTTAGCAAATTTTGACATTTGCAAGGGAATCAAAACCGACAGGGTACTTTCCAAGTACATAAAATCTTTAAATTTGGTAAAAAGCAATGTTTTATAAAAACAGTTATAAGAATAATTGCAAAGAACATGATTTTTTAATTGCCATTTACAAATAAAAAAAAATAATAATTTCAACTTACAACTCATATGAACGCCTACGTGTATTAACTTGATATTCTCATTAAAAACATGTAAAATCAGATTTACAATTTAAGCTATAATTAAATCAACGCAATCAGAAGAAATAATATTCATATTCGGCATATTCTGAAAACCGCAACTACTTGTAAGGGAATCAAAACCTACGGGGTACTTCCCGTGAACACGTTGTCAAAAGTTAAGTGGACTTGGTTAAAAGCAAGGTATGCACAGATAAAGAAAAATTCACTAAAAAAAAATTTTAAAGTTAAAACATAATAAAAAGTAGGTTTGTTCGGATTCCTTGAAGAGCGAATTGTATTGAGGTTCAAAACTCTAAAAAACATTCTTCCAGTTTTAAAGAAATAACCCCAAAATATTATGTATGTGGTGACATCTATGAACTATCTGGGTTTCAAAAATAGAGATAAAAGACAACTCCCGTGTTGTCGTTCATTTTGAAATTGTGAGACGACAGAAAAACAAAATAAAAACAGTTAATCAAACATATATGCCAACGTAATCAAAAGATACAACCGTTTATGCTGCAAATTTTCATAACTTTCGACATTTGCAAGGTTATCAAAACTTACTTTCCGTGAACAGAGTCTTGAAATTTGTTAAATAGCAACGCTATTTGTTAAATAGCACAGATGAGCACAGATAAAGAATTCTAAAATCTGAATTAAAAGATACCTACAGCATAATAAAAAAAATAAGTTTGTACGAAGCCCTCGGTGCGCGAGTCCGACTCGTACTTGGCCGGTTTTTTATTTTTTCTGAAACTTAAGGTTCCCCAATAAATAATAATATGTTGTATTTGTATGAAGGTAAGAATATGTTGTACAATTAAAGTGTTAAATTTCTTTTCGAGTTTGTCCTACACAAATTACATAGTATCACTTTGTCCTATATATAGGTCATAGTGAAAACCATTGTTCCCCATGTAGGTTTTTTACTAATTTTCCAGCATATATACACTTTTAACCATAATATACTAAAATTAAAAGAATTCCAGAAAATGTGTCTCTGGAATTCTTTCGTAAGCAGAAGGTTACGGACTATAATTTTTGTAGTTGATTATATCGTTTTTAACCTGAGGACAATAAATACCACAAAAACGATACCTTTCAATATAAACAAAACATATATGTACATTTTATATTGTATGAAATTGAAAAATTTAATTGAAGACGAAATTTAAAAAAAAAGTTACGTTGAATTTGTGAACATCCTGTACGTGGATTTTACGGGGAAATTATTGTCGGTTCTGATTTGAAAACGAAATATCTCTAAAATGGAACACAGTATCAAATTTTGAATTATATCATTAAAATCTTCATAAAATTTCTCGTAAAATGATGTAAAGAACAAATACAATATGTAAAAAAAAATATGATTTACCAGGGGTCAAAAACTAAGCAACGTACAGTTAAATGGTAGATACATATTTGAAACCATTATTTATGGTATAATTGTTGGTAATTTTCATTATTTCGGCACATAAACATTAGGTTATATAGTCAATAATAATAAGAAGAGCAATAAATACTTACCGTTTTTCAACTTTCCGTATTAAATTATACATTTTGTAAAACTTTAAAAGTTAAAAGTTACTCGACTAAAGTATGACATAATTACTGTTATATTTCGAATATTTATCGGTCCAATTATTAATTGATGGACTTTATATATTCAGTAATTCATAAGCTATCAACTAAATAGTCGTTTATGCAGATTTAAACTATATTTGCGTTACAATGAGCCAATTTCCAACCGGCGGTGATTTGGCACAGATCTGTGTTCCGACAGACTACGGGTACAAAATTTTTGGCACAGATCTGTGTTCCGACAGACGAGGGTTTAATGATTAAAAATAAAGATCACATACAATACTAAAAAAGCCGGTAGTTCCCACTTCCTAGTACCTACATGATCTAATTTGCACTCGATGTGAACTCCACTATATACCTCAAACCTCGTGTGAAAACGGTCACTAAGTGTGGTGTCCACTCACAAATGGGTTTGAAGATTATTTTACGTGAGCCGCTCGTGGGACTGCAATTTACTTTCATACGAAAGCGGTGAAATCTACATTGGTAGACTATTTTTGTCTGGGGAAATGTGTGGTTTAGACTTTAGTCTGTGTTGTGGGTATTTGATTGCTTGTGTACGCATAATTATTATGGACGTATTCAATATAGATTTCACAAAAAATATCGCAAGTAAAATAAATACCTTTGTCTCGTCTACTCAGAAATTTATCAAGCAGTTTAATTCACATAAGTTTTAACTGTTTTACCACAAAATCGAACTCGGAATTTGCATTGAAATGTACCTAGTTAATATTGAAGCACAAACTACCGTGCTAGAAAACCAAGAAACGTTTATAGTAACGTAGAATTTTCCTTTTAGTATGTAGTAAATATCCTGAAAGTTAATTAAGCAATTGAATAACAGGATTAATAATAATCGATATCAAGACCAGAAAAAAAACAACATACATAAAATGAACATACTCTTCTAGTTGGAACTTTGTAATTGCACAAAAAAGTGCAGTTCAAATCGAATCATAATGATCCAAGCTTCCGCCAAGTACTCATATTCAGTGTCATTGGCTCATAGATCACAACATGCGCCCGCGCATGCCATGCGACACTACCGCGTGGCTATAAAACACGATTTTTGCTGATGTATTTAATGTTTATCTGATACTAGCTTTCCGACCGCGTCTTCGCCCGTTTTATCTAAGACCTAATAAATTATATACTAAAACCTTCCTAGAGAATTATATTTATTTAAAAAACCGCATCAAAATCCGTTGCGTAGTTTTACAGAATTAATATGTTCACAGGGAAAAACGGACAGAGTAAGCGACTTTGTTTTATACTATGTAGTATACTTTCTTATATGTATTAAAATTGCAATTTGCAAGTTGATCAATCTTTTACGATGCAAGAGTGTAATCGGCTGATATATTTTTGGTAAAAAGTAACAGTATCTCAAAATGCTTCAGGCGCTTTTACCGATACACACCCCATTTATACAGTTCAAACTTAAAGGGCAACTTCAAATTGATTATACATTTTATAATTAATTCGTTCAAATCAAGTTGTGTTCCTTATGACCTTCTGCCTAACTCACGAGCCGAATTTCACCAATCAGTCAAGTACATACACAATACACATACACATTGAAGACATTTTCTAGGAAAAATCTCAAAGAATCAATAGCTTTATGGCCCCGCTACAACGCGAACGGTATGAAGTCAATACATCAGTTAGATGGATGATGCCGTCACCGTCGACCGACAAGTGTTAGCAAGTGATGCCACCGATTATAATGTATATTACGAAATACCTCGTTGTAATGTGTTTTTATAAAAGTAAATAAAAAAAACACAAAAGCACACTTTTATTGAAATATAAACTCTATTGGCAAGACGTCATAGAATAAGTAGGAAAAGCAATTTTTCTTTTATTTACTTTTATTTTAAACCTTGTACAAGAGGAAATTTAATTAGATGAAAAGCTCTGTAGATTTTTTATTTTTATATTGCACAAATTAGCAAACAAACATATTAGTGTCAATTTATGTGAGTTGCTTTATCTTTGAGTTTGTATTTATTAAAGAGTAGAGTCAGATTTATTTATATTACTAGCTTTCCGCCCGCGGCTTCGCCCGCGCAGTCAAAGAAAAACCCGCATAGTTCCCGTTCCCGTGGGATTTCCGTGATAAAACCTATCCTATGTCCCGGGGTAAAAAGTAGCCTATGTCCTTTCTCGGGTATCAAAATATCTCTATACCAAATTTCATGCAAATTGGTTCAGTAGTTGAGTAACAGACAGACAGACAGAGTTACTTTCGCATTTATAATATTAGTATGGATTCCATGAAAATGTGATTCTTACTGAAAACCAATTTTGTAAGAGCTTGATAGAATAATAATAGGACTTGCTAGGAAATGTCGTCATAATAATCTGATGAAACTGAAATTATTACAACATGCACTTCTACTTAACTTTCTTACGAGAATTAACTTCAATGTCTGCTCTCATGAAAAATAAAATTAATTTTCATTTTCTCAAATCGATTAAAATCGAGTCATCCAGTTGACTAGTCACATTCCTCTATTAACTTTTAATTCAAGAATTTTCGAGATTATCCCAATTCGCTTCGAATCGACTCGACTAGCGTACCTATCAATCGATTCGTTGCGAAGTCGATGCGCTACAAAGGTTCATTCAACCCGATTATACTCGGGCACAAAACCTAACCATTTTCAGTCTAGCTGCAGGTCTATTGAATATTGACACTTAAACGGTCAAGAAATCGTTTATAATATTGTAAAAAAGATGATTGCAACTTGAGACATATTTTTTCTTTATCGAGAGCTAAGAAATAAGAGTTTGTATTTCGTCTCATCCTAATAATAAGACAATATTTCGTTATTACATAACGTTTTATTAATATTTTTGTTAGACTGTCCGCAGCTTTATTATATTAGCCGATGCACAGCTCAATTCGAAGATTTTAAAGAACTAGTATCTATCATAAATAAATCAACATATTTTCTTAGCAAAAAGTCTTTAAACAAGGCCGGTACTTGCGTTCTGCCATAATTATAGTTATTTATCATGTCGGTCATGTATTTATCATGTATGTTCGTAACAATTCATATGCAATTTGAGTAAAAAGTGACTACAGAGTGTGGAGCGTGACGGACCATCTTAGAAGATAGAGATGCTATCTAAAATTCTAAATTATAACAGCGATGATTTCTCGGACTACCCAGTGGTAACAACTATACATAATCACGCTATGTTAAAAGGGATTTTTCTGTGTATTATTTTGTGCGAAATAAGTCATGCAAATAAACTGTAAGTAAAAAAATTAAATGCATTCATATACACTACATCAAAATTCAGGCAAAAATACAACGATAAGTATGTACATTGTACAAAAGATAATACGAAATAAATATTTCTTTAAGAATTTGTGATTTTTAAATTATCTCATTTGGAAAACCCCAAAACTATGTGTGGTATCTTTACATACATTGTTAAATTTTTTCTTTCTTTTTCTTCTTATTGTTTAACGCATAATAACTCTACATACCTTCTAGAAAGAAAACATTTAAAAATTAAACCCTGCAAACTCTTGAATGTTCTGAAAACGATACCCAGTCTCGTTCACAGCATTACAGCTAAAAGTTTCATTATATCATCTAAGCAACAATTCAACAAAAAACTGTTATTGATACTGACAAGAAAAATCGTTTACAATTGCAGTTTTTGTCTTACTTTCAACCGTTATTTTGCTAAACTATTCTTCGTTCACCTCTTTTTAGGGCAACAAAAACTGTCTTAAGAAACACGAAATTTCGTGTTAAAAATTACGTTATAGACACCAATTGAAAATTAAATCGATATATATTATAACACATCCTGTTAAATGACTCAATAGTTTTCTGGGTATTACCATTAGTTCTATGATCTCGAAAATTATGGAAATTTAACGGTACATTTAAACTACGTAACCTCAACTAACACAGTAGCGGAATCCAAAGCCGCGACAATTTTGACAATAATTATTTAGAAAGTTGATGTTTAATACTTAACTTTCTCCTCTTGTATTTTTTTTTTTGTCGTCACGATGTTATTACCGAGCTACAAATGACATTTCTTTTATTTGGTCGTGATTTCCCGCACAAAACGTTTATCTTTCTAAACATTTATTGTGCTTAATTTTCTTTGTATCCACTTGTTTTTATAAACTTTCAGGATGAAAGTAAGAAGGTAACATTTAAAACGTTTTGTATCCTCTTTTCTTTATTATGAATTAGGTATTTCAAATAGTTCACACAAAACGTTGATTTGTAAACCTGAATCAATCATGACTGTGATCAAAACCTTTATACCTTCGTAGATAAACAACATTTTTTAGGAAATAGTCTAGTCCGTCTAGTCCGTTTCAAAATTTTCCAATAGTTGTATAAGTTTGACACCTGTCCATTGTCCACGAAAATGTAGATAATGTAACTAATCCGCAACGTGCATTGGTCAGTAGCATTTCTAAGCATCGTCCACAAAAAATAAACTATAAAGTTTCCAAGAAGCAGTAGGTAAGGCAGCTCACTGGCGCATGACGACGCCGGTTGATGACCGACAACCACCAAAGTCCAAATCAAATCTTCATACCACTGTGAAGTTTAAACGTTAATAATTTTCGTCCAGTAAAAATTCTTTCCGAACCGATAAAATATTTTTCAGACCTCGTTGCTTTGATGTGATGGGTATGTGTAGGATTTTAATTATTTGACAATTTTTCAATTCGTTAAAATAATTTGTTCAGTATGAAGACAATTTTAAGGTTGTACTTATCAATGTAACCAACTATACATATAGGTAATATGTATTTCCAAAGATTTACAGTATTCAAATCTATATAGCAAAGTTCATGTTATATTTGCTAGATGTTTCATTTAATAGAAAATATATTCATTATGTAGATTGTAGAGCAACAAACATAACTCTACATAAAAAATAAAAAATAAAATGAAATTATTGATAATTATAGCTTAAAAACTAACTATGCCGAATGCCTATTTCTATTAATAAAATGAAATAAATATCAATTTTAAGAATTTTACAAGATAATTTCCTGAAGCATCCGTGCAGCGCAAACGCAACAAGGAGCTATAATGAACGACAGTGATCGATCATTTTTTAGATTATTGTAGCGTAAAATTGTACTGAAAAATAAGCTGTAAATTCTTTGTTGTAAAACTAAGTTTAAAAAAATTATCTTACTAGTTACTCTCCTGTTGTCTGTGGACCCATTATTCTTATGTGTATAAGCAACTGGATATATTATGTAAGTAGAACGTTAGAAAGGCCAATATGCTTATTGTAAAGTTCAAAAAAAGTAGTTTAAAATTAGCAAAAGAAATTGTTGTTCAAAAGCCCTCGCTTTAGATTAGTTATCGTTTCCTTTACAAGAGCAACTACGAACAGGTTATGCTTATTCAGTTATAATTATTATCCTTTTTCTTACAGATTTCATTAAGGTTATTTGGAATCAAAGAAGGGTGCATAATGAAGAGGTATACCGTGACGGCGGACGATCAAAATACTGTTTCTATCTTCTATCCTTATTCCCTGCAGGCTATTGCCATTTAACGTCAAATGCAATAACTTTTTATACTTGCAGGTGCACTTCTATAGTAAACAATTCGTGTAACTTTCCCAGACGGTAAATATTTATGAAAATTAATGGCGAAAGCATGTTCAAAATCAATTATAAGTTATAACGTTGTCTTGATCAATGCTGAATGTACCAGATTGGCAGATTACAACTTTTTTGTATACCTACCTACTAGAGTCGAGATATTTTAAAACAATACATAATAAAAAGAAATATTCTTACATAAAATATAAAATACAATGTTATTCTTTAAACACCAGAAAACTCCGTTATAATACTGCTAATAAAGATGTTTATAGTTGATAGGAGTGCACGCAACTAAATTATAATAGGTATGTTCATATAAGTATTTAGTATTTTTCCTAATGAGATCGTTTTATTCAGATTTGTTAAATATTATGCTTGGTATTTGTTTATAATTTATTGTATTCAGCAAAAAGCGAATACAAGACAGTTATAATCGAAAAACAACTGAAATTCGTGCTCAAATGGCGGCCTTATAGACAGAAGTCATCTCTACCGGTCATAGTTTGGGCAAAGGACAAAACACATTACAACAAATTTAGGCAGAGTTATTAAGGATAATTTACGTTTGCTAGATTTGAGTCTGTGCACGCAAACATAATACCATAATAATAAGAAAGAAAGAAAGAAAGAAAAGAAAGAAAATACGTTTAATCACAAATACTTTTACAAATTTTTGACTTATAACTAAACACTTTACTTACATGGAAAAAAAATAAATCTTAAAATACAATAAACACATTCAAAAATATCTTAATATCGTATTCGTGATTAGGTGGACTACTCAGCATTTGCCTCTCCGTATTAGAGGAGAGGCGCCGGTTTTCAATAGTTTTTCTATTTGTACTATGTTTTTTCCTCTTTAGGATACGAATGTTATGATCATTTACGTTTTCGGCGTATAGTCTATAAATTGCTCTACATGCGTAGATTTCGTTAAAATGCCTCAGCTATCAAGATAATTGATCCCCAAGCATTCCACCAGGCGTGCATCTTGTGATAATCAGGCAGCGCGTGAAGAAGCCGTCGACCTGCCGTGCCACGCGTCGCCGCGCGCGCACCGCCCGTGGAAAACGAGGTGCATGACTCGTTTGCAGGTGACGGGCCACCTGCAGACCGCTAACCTTTCCGTGTAAACGATGGATTATGTCATTTATTTATTGCTCGTTAGTTACGATCGAATGTTGTCACTCTCTCCTAAACCTATGGCAAAAACGTGTGTTGATGGCATTCAGAAACGTTAACCATTAGGCTTCTTGTGTGTCGGCACCGAAACGGCATATTTTAAAGGTCAAATTAAGGTCAGTTTTTAATTCGAATATAACCTACTTAATTTGTTTCAATAATTTGTTTTTTTTTTTTGCCTACGGTAGACCGTAGAGTTCTATAAGTAATAGCGCTTTCATCAGATAAAAGCCCAGAAGGTAACACTTAATTGCGTTTAAATAATTTAGTATCTATAAAAATTAAATACTCGTTGTTGTATCTGTACTTCTTTTTTAGTATTCCTCTTGTTTTACGTTAATTTTCTAAAAAATAGTATAGTAAGTACGTATATTTTCTTTACATTATTTGAAATTATAATGCGATCAAACCTCCAAGTAGGTACTAAAGAAAAACTGTAATATTATGATAAAGAAAACGAAGAGTTCATCTGTGAAATTTTCATGAATAGGCATTTCTCAAAGAAATATCAATATCTAATATTTTCAGCGCTATATACCTATATATGTAATATTTATTTAAGCTTATAGTGTGCGTTATCACTCCACTGCCTTCGGCATTTGCTTTTTGTTTTTAGACTATAATTTCAAAATTATAAAATTCCATAAATAGTAATTGAAATTCAAATATAAACAAAACGCAAAGAAAACATCAGCTGTATAATTTTTCCACATAACCGTTCCGCTTTACATGTTATTATCTATGCAAATATGTGCCCATAAGCATGTGCCTACGAAAAAATCGATGAAATTGACCATAACAAGCTTAAAGAAACGTAGCATATACTGTAACAGCTACGTAATTAGTCAAGTTGTTGGATGTAATTAAAATTTATCGTCTATCTTTCATTAAAGCTTCAAAAGTCTGGTTAGTGGTTTAACGATGATGTTTATGATACATTGCTGTTTTTGCATAGAGTAATAATTATGAAGGCCTTACGTATCGCGTTATGTATTAACCATTGTAATGAAAATCACACCGGAACCGACAACAATTAGATTTGGTCTTAAAGGCTATGCTCCGTAGCGAGCAGCGATGCGAGCCTTGCTTTCTTGCTTTATTTGATCGTTATCATGGGCTCTGAACTATACTGTTCTATTAAACAGTAATGAGGGACGGATTTCTTTAACAGAGCGCTTATGATTGTGAACCGTTGCATACAATCTACATCATAAAAACTTCAAAGAATTTATTAGAAAAATAAGTTGTCTGAAAAAAAGCTGCATGACTATTTAAAACATTTTAATAGGTAGGTAGGTACCTATATTCATTAAATTAGAGATTCAAACATCACAAGTATAATTACCCGTTCCCATTAAACCTTTGTCATAAAATACATCGTGTGAATCCATCTTATCACAATAGAGGCAATAAAAAATAAAGTTCGAAATATTTTGTGGTCACTTCACGATTTCACGGCGCTGTAATAGCCGAGACTGGAACTTGAAAATGAAGGGCATCAACCCGCATTACATTGATTCTATAACGCTAAATCAATGGACACCATAATATTGATGTTTCTCATGAATTTTGACCGTGATCTATAAGTACACTAATATTATAAAGAAGAAAGATTTGATGGTTTATTTGTTTGTTTGAATAAAATAGGCTCCGAAACTACTGGACCGAGTATTAGAATCCTACATTAGGCTTATATTTAATGTAGTATACAATTTGTTAACTTTTCGACAAAGCGGGCTAAGCCGCGGACTGAAAGCTATTATAAGTACTAACTATTATTATATCAATTAGGGCTACCTATGTTACAAATTAAAATCCGCTAACTAGTTGGACGTTGAGTGACGCGTGTTAAATCAACGTTCGGCCTAGTCATTCAATTGAATGTCGTCAATCAATGAACGCGCTAGTCATTCAATCAAATAGCAGACTCAACCAGCTGATCGGGACATGTCCACATGTACATAGAAGGACAAAGGAATTGGGAATTGAAATTTTGAAATAAAAACACCCAATGTATTAAAATATTTTATTTAACTGTCAACAATAAAATTATATACAGACTTATGTTTATACACTGTACAGTATTTATATCTTATTTACAAGAGTCTACTTGGACCCATATATTCTATTTCCATTTGTACATATTATCATAATATAATCTGCATTGTGTTCAAGACATAGCAAATTAAATGTGTATGATACATATACATGTGCAAAATCTTTTATAACATGTTATATTACTTTTCGTTTTATTTATTGGTGCTTGCATATAATATAATAAATATTAATTATCTAGTAATGCTTGGTTCTAAATATTTCAGTACTTACATAGTATTTTCTTGCTTAGTTCAAAAACACATTATTTTTAACTACAAATGAAAATCTTTAAAATTCACATAAAATTATTTTGATAAGCCTGAAATTGAAAATTAAATTTTAACAATTTTTTACCACACAACATCATTTTTGAAGTTTAGAAAATATATTACATTTTTACAATTCTGATCACAGATCACAAATTTTCGCCCGATTAATTTAATATACAAATAAGTACAAATTATGCACAACTTTATCACAACTTACAACATGAACTTACGAATTATTCATGAAAATGATAAACAATATTAAAAAGAATATCAAAATAAAATAAAACCTAAGGCTGAAATGAAATAAATAATTCCCTAGTATAGTAATTGCATGATCTACATTAAAATTATAGAAAAGGTATTCCTCATAGAGATCTAGAGAGATGCCAATCGCTTGCGCTGAGTACGAAACCGTGTCTCATAAAAAATTTACGCACACAACTGCAGTAAACAAAATCAAAACAATACTTCGCGTTGTGTGCGTGTCATCACACAAAAATATGAGAGCGACTATTCGTTCGCACACTAGATTGTAAGTGACGTACGTATACAGCACCGCTACAGTTTGTTCTCTTTTTGTACATATTGCTGCGACACCGGCCCCGCCCCCTAACCATATCTACCTTTAGTTTCTGTGATCTGTGGTATTCCTACTCTAAAATATACGACTCGAATTTTCTTTAAATTTAATACATTGAAACTTACAAAAACAAATGCCATAAATATTAAAGCAATTGAAATAAAAATGTTAATTACTCTAACATAATATTGTAAATAAGCTGAAAACTTGTGCGGCTTTTTAATAAAACACAATTTAATAATTGGACAATACAACATTAACACTACATTTTTACATTTACTGAAATTATTTTAACTTTAAAAACACAAACTTATTATAAAGGCGGTTTCGTTGTATAATTACTTAGTTATATTATTACTGTATAAAATTTCCTCATCACATTAACTATTATATTGAAATCCACAGTGAGGCTATATTAAGAATTTAATTATATCATTTATTCATTTTCAGACATATTTATTTACCTTTTATTACAATTGACATCATAACTCATGTACAAAAATTAAAACTTAATTCTATGCATAACATAATTTCAAACAAATATTACTAAAAGTATGCAATGAAATTACCATGTGGTTTATCAATGTGTTTATAGGTACAATAATTGGTCTCAAATGTGTTAACTTATTTAAAATTACTGTCTATTGCTTTTTAACTTGAAATATCTCATATTGAAATGTGCATTCAGCCTATTAAGGAACTAGAAATGTGGACTTTATAACTATGCTATTTAATAACAAAATCTTTATAATAATAGCTATATTATTCAAATCTGCAATCAACTGCTTAATAGTCTGATAAATAGCACTATAGATCTGCTATGAAATAAAATCATATAATATATTACTCTTTATGAAATTGAGATATAACAAAAAAATACCGTATTGACAAATTAGTCAATCCAGTATTTTTACTTCTCCATTCCCAATCCATATTTTATATTTTCACTTTGTGTGCATGAAATTAATGTGAATTGATTTGCAACTGTTGTTAACAAACTTTTATTTAAAATTGCATGAAGTCAAACACTGATATTCTTAGTGAT
>CAJQZM010039033.1:37297-53761 GCA_907164665.1 Colias nastes | reverse complement strand
ATGATCAAAACACTGTGAAAAGCGGGCAATGTTGGAGGATATGACGGTATGTGTATTTAAGTTAAAAACATCCAAAACATTGTTCGCCAAAACGCTTCCGGGTCGGCCATTACTTCCACGTTTTCCCAACTCGCTTTCAAAATGTCCGCCAATAATCAAAACGGCTAATAAACGCGGCAGACGGAACACTGAGCGACTTTTAATTCTCACACCCCATTTGACTTGATGTTACAATGTGCACTTACCGAATGCAGACTAAAAATGGTGTGGAGTAGATATATAGCGTATAAAAACATTTATAGTGCAAGGCCATGTCATGTATGACACATACTTAATATTAAGATGTATGTAGAGAGACAATTTCTTCTCATAACTAATACATAATAGCATAATATAAGCATAATATTCTTTTTTGATATGACGAAGTTTCTGTTTATTTCAAAAACTTAAAGTAAATAAATCATTATTTTTTGCACACACACAATAAGCGAATTTAATAGTCTGATATGCTGGACTGCGCAGAATTTCAAAATAACATTGAATCACTGGACAAAACATATGACGCAAATATGATTCAGCGGAAAATATCTTAAAGGAAATAGTAACCGAGATGCATAAAAACTAATAAGAACAGAATCGGTGATTGACTAAGAAAAAAATAATATTGCAATACAGCTCCATTCATCCCCTGTTCCTCCTAATGTTTTCGTAATTCTATCCTAAGTCCAGCGCCCCTTCAATTGCCCTACACCCGTTAACATTTCTTTTCGCACTTTTTATTTTGCCCCTTTCAAGGAATGTCGGCGATTACAGAGTCCCGTGAACTAATTATGAAAAGAAAATTTATTCTTAGGGGGACGACTTGACAATTTTTCAATTTGTAAATGCTAGCTTTTATCTGGGAAACTCTTTATTTGCGAATTAAGATGCAGCATAAATTATTCCTGCTATTTGATGTAAATTATATTAAATTTATTGTCTTGATATACCTAATTTTTGCTGCATTAAAGCGGTCCTTAACTATAGTAACTAGAAATATTCAGAAAGTGTAGGACTATACCTACTATTCAAGAAGAAAATAGCCTTAAGCTTTGTTGTTTGCCACATTCCGGTCACATACTAAAACTATTAGTTTATAAACAACAAAAACAATGGATCAATTCTATTGCAATACGTTTCTGTATCTTCTCTCTTTGGGATTTTCTAAATTCTCAAACTAACCATCGAATTGAAAATTCATACCACCATGACCACAAGCAAACCAAATAGAAAAAGCAGGTTTTAATCAAATTACCTTCAAACAAATATTATATCACATTTTCAAGATGTACTATGGGAAAAGCTAAGCAAATAATGTTTGGTTTGCCTAATTACGTGGTTCAATGGTTATACAAACAAGTTGTGGACGGTGGAAGACGCGTCATTACTTACCGTTGCTTGATTGAATTTCTCGGCAGAATTCATATACTGCTGGATTAAGGTTTACAGATTATTGTAGATTATAATAGGATAAAAAAGTATTTAATTGTGGGAAGTATTCTTGGTTTTTTTCTCATCGTCATTCTAGGATAGTTCGGTGTTCAAAATAAGACCCATTCTATAGAATTTTGACGTTATACTATACGTGGACAGATGCAGCTTCACCTTTTTGTCAATAAGATTTCTTAGATATCCTAAACGTCCATTTTTGATATTCAATTAACGGCGTAAACTCTGGAAATAAGAGGTCTTAATACGGCCCTTGTTTATCCCTTAGTTTAATCAGATGCTAAGTTCTCCAAAAAATCGTGATGTGAAGTAGAGCCATTCATTCTGCTCAATTATAGTCCAAAAACCTGCGACGAAATAGTCTTACAGATCTCATCCAACTCGGTATTTAAATACAATACCCATTTATCACGATTCGCCAATCGTAACAGCAATCTGTGCAGAATACGTGAAATGTCCCTAAATCGCTGCACAACTATCGATGTAGTTGAATAGGGCGATTAGTTATTATCTCCATCTTGTTTCTCACCATTGAGCTGGCAATCCGGGAGCAGACAGCGGGCTTCTGATTAATTTCTATGGGGCAATTAAAATGTTGCATTCAGTATACAATTTGTCCTTATTTATGTTGTGGTCCAGTTCATTTACTTTACATCTTTGATCTGTTGAAAAAGAATTTGGATCTTTAAAGGTTATATTGTCAGTCACATTGATTTCAATAAACAAAAATCAACAGAGATTGTTTGTATAACATATATTGTATTAAGCTTTATTTATATTTGAAGAATCATCTAATTAATTAATTAATCGACGTTGATGATAATCAACGTATGTTAAATGTAATGATAGACTTAACGACAGTATTAAATATCTTTATATTATAATTAACCGTATATTAATTATCGATTACAAATGATACCAAATCGTTTGACCACAAGCGGCTTCGCTAATACAATTAGCATTTTAACTAAAATGCTAAAAAGGAAAGAGCTACGCTTACAAAAACAGTAACATATAGAAAAGTTCACATAACTTATCCATAAGAACTATCCCTTTAATTTTTTACACATAAAAACTGTCACCTGCCGATATGGTCTTATTTTATTAGTGTGCCTTTTTGCTACTGCCGCAAGAAGGTATAAATTATCAAAACATATGGTAGTACTATTTTTATTACTGAGTAACGCAAATTGTTCTCCTAGTATGGCAAAAAAAAGCCCAGTGCTTCAGTAAATTGCAGTCACAATAGAGTGATAACTCCGTCAAGATCGGTTCCCGACACGGAGACGATACGATGGATAAATTTGCGGCTGTATTTACTTTATACGATATTTTTTGTTGATCCAAACATAAATTCCTTCTGTACGCTTGTAAAATGTGTAAAAAGTGCAGCCTTGTGGAGTACCTTTTTAGTTCTGTATTTATTAGCAATTTCGAAGCAATTTCAATTTCAGCAATTTCAATTTCGAAGTACAAGTAAAAAATGGCTTAGAAGTGATTTGAGTTGCGAGTACCTAATGAGTTCAATATCTATTATATAGATGACCTTTATGTATGCAATTCGTAGAATGCAGTAGGAACATTGTTAATTATTGTCTATAATTTAAATATTCCAGATTAAAAATGGTCTTCATCTACAAGAAATAATGAAAGCTTTCACTGTTTTTCTAATTGACAGTTATGTATGTACGGTTCAGTTCTTTTAAACTAATGAGTATAATTTATCTAGTTTTAATTTTATTTATTTATTTGTTATTGTTTATAAATGGGTTTGAAAAGGGAAACGCTTTTCTGTCGACAGAAGAAACAACCACTAGTTTGTTGATTTGAGTTCATATATTTATTTTGTTTTGTAAGTGCAATTGGTAGCTCCATAGATTGCCAATTAATTACTATTCTAAGGGCCGATTTTTCAATCCTTAGTTAAAACTTATTCATCGAATATCGTATTAAACAACCATTTCAAAAATGTGTTACTTGCCCACTTTTTGACAGTTTTTAGGTGACATCTGTATATTGTTGTGTAATACTTTATTGGACGGATAAGATTTAACCAAGGATTGAAAAATCAGCCCTTAGTCTAACAGCTAAAATTTAACACATTTTTTATTTATTTAATTTTTGTTTATAAAAGTAAGACATTTTGTTTTGTTTACTTCACTATTATTTAAAATTTGCTAACTCATTATTACACAAATAGAATACAGAAAAAAGTGTTGTACATTATTTACAAAAATTCGTTGACGGTAATTATTCATGAGATACGGCCAATTAATATTCAGATATTTAAGCTATTTATAAACAACTTAAAATACTCTCGTACTAACCAAATAAACGAATGAATTATTAATATATTTTAACATTCTTTTGGTCCTAATAAATACTTCACACTATTTAGGGCCGATTTTTCAATGCTTGGATAAAACTTATCCGTCCAATAAAGTATTACACGATAATATTAAAATGTCACGTAAACTGTCAAATACGGGCAATTAGAATACGTTTTTAAAATGGTAGTTTTATACATTATTCTACGAATAAGTTTTAACCAAGGATTGAAAAATCAGCCCTTAATGTACCTAAACTAAAAATAGGGAATTTAATCAAATTATACAACGGTCTTGGTAAATACAATATTACGATTATATTGTTGAACCTTACATTTTTAATTAGTGACATTTAGGGTTCAATTTATTTTGTATGTTTTACATGCAGTTTACTGAACCATAAATTTCTGTCTTTAGGTATATGTTAGCAACATATTTTTTAACCTCCTATAAATATCTCCTTAGAAAACACTTAAAATTAATTAACAGTTTAGCACTCTCTACCTCTATCTTTACTCATAAATATACGCATAAATTGCTAACCTTCGACGAGTATTTCAGCCATGAAATTCCTCAGCAAATATTAGACTTTTAAAGTATTTTCTTCCGATATCCCGTGTCTGCAACCGCTTCATTATGTTTTGGTGTTGATAAGCGAATGGATGAATTATCATTAATATTTAATGAACCACGTCAATGCGACTCTATCTTAATTTCGACTAAATATATTTATCTCTACTTAGTTTATTATAAGGTAAGAATCTGTTAAATTGCAATCATGCGTTGTAAGATATGCTAGCAACTTTTAAAGCCTTTTTCAAATTTCTAGGTGTGTTTTGTTTAACTTATTTGCCAGTTAGAGCGATATCACACTAGCGGATTGCGAGCGTTTTTAAAGCGGAGCGGGTGCGCAACGAATACGTTGCGGGCGCACAACGAACACGCCGCGGTTGCGCAGCGAATTCGTTGCGGACGCGTGGCAGATGCACAACGTTTACGTCGCAGTCATGTACACTCATTAACAAAATGGAATCCGTGCTGGTTGTTACTTATAACTTGTGATAGTATTGTTATAAATTAATTCCCAACTGGCAACCCGAACTGAGTGGGTGTTTATAAAAATGAGCTGAACAGCGGATTTGACACACTTTCCGTTGGGCTCTCGGACGTAACGGTCGTTTTAGTTGTGCTTAGTTGTGTTAATAATTATTTTGAGTCGATTATTATTTTATTGTTGAAAGTAGACATATAAAGTCATTTTGTAAGGAATAATACCTTTCTAGGTTGAAATTTAAAATCTTTAAGATCAGAATTGGGATTGCCACGCGTTTTAGACCGTTTGCCATCTAAATTTAGTGCTTATTAGTTGTTGTTCAGTTCAGTTGTTCAGTGTTGAAAGAACATTATCTCAACCGTAGCGAAATAACGTCCGTTGCGTCCTGTGAGCAGTGAGCGGGAGTCATTAAGTACCTTGGGGCTATTGATTAGTCATGGTCAGGTTAGGCCGAGTCGGGGAAGCAAAGTTGTTAAGAAAATAACTAGTTGCTATGATAATAACAGGTACTACGGGACAGTTCTCAAAATGCTACGTGTTGAAGGAGGCAACAAGGGTTCCCAGTGGTCCGATGTGCTGTGCGCTGGCAATGGCACGTGCGCTGCACATCCACTGCGCCGCTGCAGTTGCTGACAACGGGCTTCCGGGCTGCTTGCAACCAATCTACGGCGCCGGGATGCCTGCGTGAACGAGGATCGACGGTAGCCACTCACCGCTGCTGTCGAAGACTTTGTGTTTGTGGTGCTATTGTTTATAGACCACTTAGAGAACATACGAGGGTATGGGTCTCTCCGTTTTGAAAGCTTGTGGTGCTATTGTTTATAGACCACTAGAGAACATACAAAGGTATGGGTCTCTCTGTTTTGAAAGTTTGTGGTGCTATTGTTTATAGACCACTAGAGAACGTACAAAAGGTATGGGTCTCTCTGTTTTAAATTTTTGTGGTGCTATTGTGTTTAGGCCACTTAGAGAACATGCAAAATGTATGGGTCTCTGTTTTTTACAGGTTGTCGCTTATGAGAGCACTTGGAGCCACTGTCGTTACGACGGTGTATTACATTTTGAGTTTTATCTATATTCGTGTTAAGTCTGAAGGTATCTAATTATGTAATAAGTATTTGCTTTTTAATACACCTTGTTTGTGGCCGCTTGAGTGCACGCTTGCGTCCATGGCACTGGTAATGGTAAAATAGAGATGAACGTCATTTTTCGTTCCCCTGCATAAGATATACGCTTCAGGCTATAACGCGAAACTAGGTTGATCGCTAACAATTTTCCTTTGTTTCTGAGACAGCGCTAAGACGATGATGATGATGATGACGATGATGGATGGATCTGATGCTAGTGGTAGAAGTCATGCTGCGGTCGAGGACGCCGCACTGTCAGGAACGGCCGTGTTATAAATTAATTCCCAACTGGCAACCCGAACTGCGTGGGTGTTTATAAAAATGAGCTGAACAGCGGATTTGACACACTTTCCGTTGGGCTCTCGGACGTAACGGTCGTTTTAGTTGTGCTTAGTTGTGTTAATAATTATTTTGAGTCGATTATTATTTTATTGTTGAAAGTAGACATATAAAGTCATTTTGTAAGGAATAATACCTTTCTAGGTTGAAATTTAAAATCTTTAAGAGTATAATAATTATGAGATCATTATTTTTTACGAGTTTTATAACATGTTAATGTTTAGGGTATTGTTTTATCTATTAAATCTTGGTCGAAATGCAATCAGATAACTTAATTGCTCATTAGTGAAATAAATGTTAAAGCTCCTTAACTAAAACAGAGCTATCTTATTATTAGATAAATAGCAGTGAATAGAAAATTTTATCAAGCAACCAGCAACTCACTATCACTTTGCTCATAATTAGGTTCACAAAATCTCTTTATAACATACGTTGCTATGGGAGAGATTATACTGGTCAGTCGTTACATACTTTTGGAATGTATGGTACATTCTAAAAGTCCTAGTAATTCAATTTTATAGCACCTTTTTCAACAACTCCAGTTGTTATTACATCTTTAGTTAAGTAAGTGAATTTCCACAGTACGGTTAAAAAATTGAGTGCTACAGAAACGATGGAAATATTGAATGGAAGTTAGGCAAGGCGGAAGGGCTGGCTTTTGTGCGAGAGTATACAAAATGGCGTCGACGCTTCTATTCGCAGCGAAATCGTTGCGCGTCCGCGACGTGTTCGCTGCGCATCCGCGGCGTGTTCGTTGCGCGCCCGCAACGTATTCGTTGCGCACCCGCTCCGCTTTGAAGCCGCTCGCAATCCGCTAGTGTGATATGGCCCTTAAAATTGCATTTAGTGCACGAAAATATAACCTTAAGCCTTAATGTCATAAATACCTCTTTGAATTATTAATCAATATTTTGACTTTTAGATTTTATAAACAAAATTACATTATTGTCTCAAATGGTAAGATGGATTACTTCTTAAATATGAGGGCTTGTGTTGTGCAATTTGCTTTTAGTTTTACATTTACTCATGTTACCTACACGGCCTATAGCAAGCTAAGTGCAAACTATAACTATAGATATTTATTTAAAACATCTCTCTATCTGTATTAAAATCAGTTGCTGAAGAAATTTACTCTACAGTAAAGCAATTTTACTAACGCAAAAAGGTAAACAACACCCACTAATAAATACTAATTAAAAAAAACATAAACAACGCTCTCCACGAGCTATTTCCTCTTGTATTGTTTCGTACTTCCACATAATTTTTATTTCCCGCAGTAATAAACCGGAACTGCAATAAACCATACCAGAAAACACTTCCCAACAAAAAGCCGATTTACGCCAACCTTCATAAAGACAATAACCGTTAATACATAAAAACGTAATTAAATAATCCACTATATTTATTTTCTTAGCAACAATGTGGGTAATTAATAAATTTATATGTAGATCCAAGTACATAAAACGGATAAGGTACGCTAAAGAGTGGTTGCTATCATAAATCCAAAGTTCAAAAAACAATACTATTTACAATTGGCTTTTAATTCCCTTAACGTGGCTCGTAAAGTAAGACACAATTAGTCAGTTAAAGAGTCGCTTTATTTATAGAAAAAAGCACATCAACATTTTCTTGCGGACTGAACCGATGAGATTTTACTGATAAAATTGTTTGTCTTTAAAAACAGATCTTTTCACATTCTATAGGAAGTCAATACAAACGAATAAATTTGGCATAGATGTAACTATATTTTTAGAATTATATTTTAAGAAAACTCACCTTAAAGATGCAGCTTCAGGAATTCATACAGTGTTATAGATAAACAAAATTTGTTTTCATATATTGGTTTGACTTAGGTATTTGGTTTTTCGATTTGAAAATGACAGTGTTATTACTCACATTGTAATTATTCTTAAAGCTTTAAAAGTTTTAAGATATGGTATCAGATTTCAGTATCGTATTATAGTAAGTTAGTAACTCTGGAATTTTCTTTTTTCACAAGGTACTATTTATACCTGGATGAATCTTATAATCATCATCAGGCTATTAAAGTTCCTACCATAGTGATGCAGGCATAAGGAGTTAAATATCAAGTTCAATGATACTTATGTATCAATAATTACAGACCACAGGCTCTTTAAATGAAGATCAGAGGCCGATATCACCTCTATTTGTAAGACAGTAATCAGAACTATGCAGTTCTGATTGATCTGACTGTCTTACAACAAAATAGTGGTGATACATAATGAATGTGTAAATAAAATGCCTTAATATTTGCTAGAATGCTTTCAATATTATCTTATGCAAGTATGTAACAATTGTGTTACAGAAAACAAAACCAATAACACAATTCCTAGCTATCAACAATACCAACAAACACCAAATTTCCGAACCACCACAATTCATATAACACATGAATCTCAAACTTTCTATTAAAGGGCTGAGGTTAGCAGTTAGCTGATTGTGTACAGGACAAAATGGAGTACAAAAACCCGGCCCTTCCGATATGGTTCGTTATTAGGCCTGCATGCCGTCCTGCGGAGTTTTTGCACCACACTCGCATGGCATAATGCACGGACAAGCTACAAGCGTGGTTCTCGATTATTGATTTTTACTCATTTACCTTACTTATGTTCATTATTGCTATATAAGTAGATTTATGTTTGTCACGATGCTTTTTATGTAATCATTCCTGTAATTGTCTGTGGTGCACTCGTAAATCTTTCTAGAGTCGATCAAAGATGTTTTTGTTCTTTCTTAGCAAGTGTTTACGCGAGTTGCAAGGGCTATGATAGTTATAATTATCCATCCCGAATTATATTCTTTTATAAGATACGAGCATTTCGAGTTTATAATAAAATAATGAGTTTATCATAAAGTACTGTCACTGTTAATCTTTAACTTGTTTTCTTTAATCTTATGTGAGAAAGTATTCTATTCTATATCTGAAATAATTTTGTAATAAGCAATTTAATTATTGTCTTATATAATATGTGATAAGTCATTTGATAGAATTGTGTTACCTGCTGAATCTAACTATAGAGTATAGATAGAGAAAGGTATGGATTTTTAGTTTATGAAAGAAGAATATTCTTAATGGGATACCTATTATGGTAGAGCGGTATATACAAAACTCTAAAGTTATTTCTTTCTCTCGAACTAAAATGCAACCAAAACTAAATCTATGAATGCCAAAACCATACTTGAGAAAGAAAGAGCATATTGATCAACATGTGAAAACGAACAAAAGACTGAAAATAAGCTTGCATCATATAATAATCGGCGCCAAATTTATCCCAACGAATTCGATTTCCCATAAGCTCAAGATTTTAAAATCCGGAAACCTATATTTTATAACCATTCAGCTTAAAAAAGAATCATTGATTTGCCATTCGTATGTCATCAGATCGAACCGATACTATAATCTGTGGAACCCGAAATTATGGCGGGAAACGTGTCATTTGCGCGGGATGACCACAGATAACATACCTAATTATATATTGCTATGTCCGGTTTCCGAATCGATTCGATTTCGATTGACTTTGTATCGGTCCAGCAAATATTAGATTATTCTAAATACATTTTAAAATCTAGCTATGGGAATATTGTAAATTGAGATTAATGTAATTATGAGTTAAGAGGTCTTGTTTTCGTTAAGTTTTAGTAGTGATGTGTTTACTAAAATATTTTATTTTTTAACAACGAGGTATTATTGTAATTTGTAAGTATTTTCTACTGATCGCTATTGCATTATATGATGTGGTTATTAGATAGATAATAATACAATAATGTTGAGAAGAGATTATAATTGATAACCACCATGTATCTAAATTTCAACTTCCCAAATTACAACAAATTTTCAACAATAAATATGATTATGTACCTACTGGCGAAAGTTAAACTTTCTAAGTTGAAAAATATACTTACTCACAACATTGTCTATATAATAATAATTAATAATATGTGGTGTAATCTCCAGTAAAATTTCAAATAAAAATACTGAAACTATTAATATTTTCATCTGTATCCACCTTAATAAAATCTACTTCAATAAAAATACTTACCGATAATATGGAAAAGCCTGTGGCACATGCAGATCCATCGGCATGGACGCATGTGCATGCGGCGGGTACTCATGCTGCATCATGCCATGCATGCCATGCCCGAGCATGGCGGCCCACGGCGATGACGCGAAACCGCCAGGGTGCTCCATTTTGTATTTTTTTTTTAAATCACATCTGTTTTTTTTTAATGTTTTATCACTTTCACATACATTTTTGGTTTTCGGTACTGATTGTGTTACATTTTACGTGCACTGCAGAATTATTAATAATAAATTGTTATGGCTTCACTCTAAATTATTTCTGTAAAGCATAATTTTTGTTTAGCATGCGTAAGTTCGTTTCAAAATTAGACTCTAGCATAAGAATTGATTATGAAATAGAAGCATAGAAGCATAATTAAAGTATAGAAGCATAATTCTTATTGGATTCAATTTGAGGAGAAACTACTATTAAAAATATATTCTTGAAATTTTCATATTTTCATTTCTTAATAAGAATATTTTCTGTGTAAATAGAGAATTGTTTATAATATTTTTAAAAGTCATTTCATAAATTTACATATTTTGCAATTGTTAATGTTTTTACTGTATATGGTGTTTCAGAAAAACAAGTAGATTTCTAAACGAAAATTAAATACAGTCGTATTGTACAAGTTTAAAAATTCTTAAAAGGTGTAAACTGAGATGCACACTTTAAACCACATACAAGTGTAAATAAGGCGAAGGTTAGAACATTTGATATATTTACAGAGCGTCCACGCAATCGATTGTTTTACCTATCGGCACCTATTAGTGAAGATATTGTTGACACACAGCTTAAGAGTTTATTGCGCTAATGTTGTGTTAACCTCAAGAAATTACGGGTTTTTCGTGTTTGTAAAGCAATAACAGCTGTTTGAGAACGCTTTAATGCGCGAGAGTTTGCGTTACTCACATTTTTAAGTCTTTTACTACTTAAACTGTTTTCATCTCAAACATTTTTCATCTTTACTTACGAGAACGTCGGTAATAAAAACGGAACTATGCAGTAAAATGTAACAGCAAAATTCTGTCGAAAAAAATTTAAGCACACATTTTCATTCACATTGCCTGAATTCAATGTAATCACAAACACTATATTCGTAAATAAATCACCAAAAAGCCACCTTCCAGTCAAAGCGCACCACAGTCAGCCGATTAAAAAAAAACAAATCCGCGCGAATCAAACGTCACCTGCCAAAGTTTTCCCGCGCGCGCACCGATAAGTTCCGAAACGCACGCGCGTGCATTATTTACATGCATTTCGATAGAGCTATCCGCGGCAAAAACACGTGTGGAGAGTCTGTCGGTCCAGCGGTCATTGAGGATCTGCTATCAAAACTATACGGCGTGCGGTGCATGTGTGCGAGAACCGGCCCCGGCGTACGCGAGGCATACGAAACAAGCTTCCAAGTGCTCGGCGGGGCGTGCTGTCGAATTTCTGAACGTCACGTCGCCTGTAATTGGGTTACCTTTACGTGACGCGGGCGTCTGTCACGTTCACAGACAATGATATCGGGATGCGCCCTAATTATTACTTTCGCTAAATCCTCGCTTCGAGTGTGAAATTGTGTAGGGCATTGATACTACACGATGGCTTTTAGATTTCTTTTTTTATGATCCACGAATAAAAAGTACAAATTAACGAACAACATTTTTGGAAACTTTCACTTTATTAGGGAAAAATGGAATCGTGCGAAGAATAAATTTGTCAAAATATGATATCGAACGTAGATCTTTTGATTAGAGAGGACGTAAAGATTTTTGATATGTTCTGCATTTAGTATCAAATTAAGCATTATTAAAATAATTAGCCGGCACTAAAAATAACAGAACAGCGTAATGGCACATGATTTCTCACGGCATTTCAACACATGACCTAACCTTGATGTAACTGTCGCAGCAATTTTGAGCTAACGACGACCAATGTAACCTGACCTCTGAGATCAAACATTAGCAAAGAACGTTACAAAGGCAAGGGCTCATGTTATACTGGTTTTGTAATAATTGCTTAGTCCAATGACTGTATGACACACTGGTAAGTGGTAACGGTACATTTTAATAATTGAAAATATTGTGTGAATTTGAACATAAGTTGGGACGTGATTAAGAAACTCTATCAACATAAAATTCGAATTAAAACATTTTCGAGATTTGATAAAAATATAGTTTCTTTTGTAATTAAAGAAAGCTATTATCTATTTCCAAAACTAATCTCAAAACCATAGATTACATCAACTATAGACGCGCCAAATTAGCGCGATAATTGTCATATTCTGTCAGAACGGAACAGCTATAGTATCGCCGAGTAACCGAAGCGGTGTGATTGGCCCGCCGTAGAGGGCGTGGGCGAGCGGCTGGGCGTGGCTCTGATAACGTGCTAATACTAGGTCAGTGATAGCGATAAATTAGTTACGCGTTACAACACCGCTACGGTGCTACGACGTAGATTTTTTTGTCACGTAGCAGTTTGCGAACGCACTGCTCTATACGTCTATCTATAGTCTATTCTTGTAGACTAGGTGGTAGTTGCGTGACGTTTATGAAAATGTCGAGAAACTGAAGGATACATTCATTTCTTTAAGATTTTGTTTAATTTATTGGTTATCTTTTTTGTTCTGAAAATTAAACATTATATTCAATACATAGAGCGATCTGATTTAAATAAAAATATTGGTCATTTTATTATCTGAATATTTCATAAGAAATCGATTTAGGTCCACCTGAATAACATGTACAAACTAATTATTGAAAAAAATATTGAATACTTATACTCAGAATAGACATGGCTGTTTGTTGGCTCGCGAATATGAATAGAACTGTTGTTAAACTTTATTTAAAAACCTATAGAAAACACAATTAGGTTCCAATAAGAGCCGAGTACCTATCTTCTTCTTAGCTATTTCCAGCTAAGATGCTAGATAAAGAGACTTGATGATAGATATTTATGAAAAAAACACACTCGAATTCACACTTCTGTTTAAGTTCAATATTAAAATACATAAGTATAGGTAAATTATAAAACACAAAGCAAAAGTTATTTTTCAAAGTTCAAAGTTCTGAACCGCTCAAGCTCTGATCATGGAAGTTCCTCTTAATATTTCAAGGTATCCGACCTCCTTTATCATGAAAATTATATTTTACTTCAATCGAAAATCAACCTTATACTCATGCCAATAAGAGTTAACACAAGTGCACGAGACTTAACTTCTTTCGCATTAAGACCAACTTAAATTTACAAGTGGTCAAAGAAAAAGCGACCTTATTTCTATAGCAGTAAAATTGAATAAGGTAGTATTCACATACGTTGCTATTTTCGTATTCGAGGTGCGTACTTGGCAATCGATAAGGCTGGCTAAGGAAATGAGATTTAGCTAACACTGAAGAGTTTTGCAAAGATTATGAAAATTTAATTTTATAATACCTAAAGAAGATTTTATTTTATAATACATAAGAAAAATTTTCAGACAGTAAATCATAATAAATATGTATGGGAATAGAACTGAATAAAATTTAATTAAAATGCATCCTAGGAAGTTGCAACATACCCACAAATAAAATATATATACAGGTTTTAAATGATAGTTTATTTCTTTCATTAGATATCCATAATTTTCATCATAAAGAGAATGTTCCAAATTTTTTTCAGAAATTAAATTATCATTTCTTTACCTTAATTTGTAAAAATTTTATGAAAAAATAAATGATTTATTTATTTATCTACAGAAATATGTCTCTTTTATTTAGGAGACCCAGCAGGAGATAAGAGCAGCAATCGAGCCAGAAGCAAACAAAGAACAAGCAAGAAAACCATTCTGTTCTGATGAAGGCTGAAGCATAGATAGTAAACTCGAGTAGACTTGATCATAAATAATTAATTGAACCCATGAGTTTCACCCCTTCACAGTTCAAACCCAGAAATATTTAGATAATTGCAACAAAATTGAAACCAACATTTCTAAGACTAGAAAACTTCCCTAAAACTTATAATCACTAGCAGCGCTCCACGGTTACACCCCCGTGGCTCAGCTCCTGTTGGTCTTAGCGTGATGATATATAGCCTATAGTCTTCCTCGATAAATGGGCTATCCAACATAGGAAGAATTTCTCCAATCGGACCAGTAGTTCTTGAGATTAGCGCGTTCAAACAAACAAACAAACTCTTCAGCTTTATAATATTAGTATAGATATGATATTCATAAATGATCTGATGTTGATATAAACTAATTACCTTCAAACTGGTGATCAGAATTTCCTTTGAAGTACAGTCTAAGTTGTAAGCTAAGCCAAGGTGCGGATTACTTGGATTACCTTTCAAGTCACGCGCGTCTATTGATCCGAGCCGAGCCATGCTGAGTGTGTGTTTTTAGCAAACTTTTGGGTTATTAAAACTTCTTGTTCTACTTTCTAGTAATATTAACGCGAAAGTTTGTAAAAATGTATGTATGATACATTAAATAGGTGAGGATCTGTGGGAATTTGGGACAAAGATAGATTGTAATTCTGGATTAGCATAATACGCTTCTATTTGATACCATGTGAGTGAAGTCACGGTGTTCAGCTAGTATTCATATATTGATCCAGGAAAAAAAATACAAGTAAATAAACAAATTTCAATTAAGCAGGTAGGTAGTTACTTGAAAAAAAAAGTAAATTATTTTATGAGTTATTTTCATGGGATACTAAATGATTTCTCTATTGAATAAATCTTCTTTACTCTAAGAGATATGTACGTTATGTTATGTTCTTATTAGACCAAAGTTACCCGAAAGCCACGTCTAAGGTAAGTTAGAAGGTCGTGTGTATTGGACAAGAGTTTTATTAAATAACTAGCGGTCCACCCCGGCTTCGCCCGTGGTACATATTTACGTTTTCTCTACATAAGAACTATCCTCGTACTTCAAGGAATATAATAAAAAAAGAATTATCGAAATCGGTTCAGCCGTTCACACGTGATGCCGTGATAACGCGAAACGGGTGCGGACCCGCCGCCTTTTTATAGCTCCCGCCGCGAAGCGCGTCGAACACGGCAACTGATACACAAAAATAATCCTTATGGCTGCATGATTCTGTATTCACGCGCGATGACTTATAGCGTATTTCATGTATAACTTTGGTGTTTCTACACCGATTTACATGATTCTTTTTTTATTGAATAGGTAATAATGTTATTTTTTTTTAATTAGGGATGAGTGAGAGTGTTGTAAACGTAAGAGTAGACAAATATAATCAGAAAGCTCCGAATTGCTAAGCTATTGAAGTTTCACGTGTTATTGTGAGTCAATTTTAAAAGATAGACATTAATGCTGTCTAGGAATTTATTTTTATATAATAATAATAATTTAAGAACATTTGTGTCGTACATGATTTCTATGTAGCTTTAACCATTAAGGCTGCACACGCGACGGAAGCTTAAAAAATGGAGTAACTTCTCCCGTTTTCCCAATATTTCCCTTCACTGCTCTGCTCATATTGATCGTAGCGTAATAAAAAGTATACTATAACCTGCCCAGGAGTATGAAGAATAATTGTGCCAAATTTCGTTAAAATCCGTCGTGTAGTTTTTTTTTCTATAACGAATATACAGACAGACAGACAGACAGACAGACAAAAATTTTACTAATTGCATTTTTGGCATCAGTAGCGATCCCTTATCACCCCTCAATAGTTTTTTTTTAAATATATTTCATGTACAGAATTGGCCTCTCTACAGATTTATTATAAGTATAGATTTGTGTGATATCCCTAATTACACATAATCCCTCACTAAATATATTATAATTAATTAAAATGGAAAAAAAATATTATCCTAAAATTATTTATAGGACATGGAAAAATATATCGATATCAAAAAGTTGGAGACGCCGGGGATCGAACCCGGGGCCTTTCACATGCAAAGCGAACGCTCTACCACTGAGCTACATCCCCGATGATAGAGGTATTGAAATGTTATTTTGAATTCTCTTTATGGTTTAATTACTGCAAACTGAGTAAATATTGGAATCTTAAGGCCCAGTTTCACCATGCTCTGTTAGTTAGTTTAACACGCTG
>CAJQZM010039033.1:10421-32297 GCA_907164665.1 Colias nastes | reverse complement strand
ACTTGAATGTGGATACAGGTAATTTTCAAACATCCTAAGTACTCGTTATAATAAATATCGTTAATAGAAACGTGAATGTGACATGTTGAGTAACTTTCTTCAAATAGGTTGATAATCATGATTACTTTTAATGTGTTTGTTCATTGAATCAACTAGCGGCAAATCCAAAACACTCGGCAATCGGTGTATGGCTCATCAAAATTTAACTCTTGCCCAAGTCAACAAGCCAACAAACAAGGCACATCATCTCTTAAAGGGATCAAAGAAGAGGAGATGTGTAGGATGTTACGAAAAACTCCGCACCTTCTTAACAAGTCGTGAGGCCGACAAAAAAGTAAAGAAAATTCTCACAGAATGCACTGGTTGCAAACAATATTATTGTTTGGCCTGTTTTAATGAAAAACATTCATAAGTTTGATAAATAAATACAATTAAATAAAATCGATATTTCTTTTCCCATCACTAAATTATATGAAAAACTGCTATTGTTCAGTGCGGTATGGGGTACATCAGACCCCACATTTTATTTTACCCATAGAATCTAAACTAACTAATCTAACCACGGGCGGCGGTAGATTTAGGTTAATGAACTCATTGTTAATAATAATCACGACAAAAGCCGCACACTTTGTCTTATTTGGCGCCAAAAAAAGGATTTTGGTCTCCTACGGGCGGTGGGGTTTAATATGCCTCGTGCCGCCACAATCTCTGGTATAGGACAAGGTTTAAAACGACCCGTAACGCAGTAATGGAAAGTACAGATATATCTGTGCCGCAGGGAACGTGTTAATAAGAAAAAAATATAAAGAAATGAGTATGTTCAATTATAATTTTATAAATGTGACATTATTGAAAACTAAATATTAGTATAAAAAAAGAAGGAGAATCAAAAAAATTGGAGATGCCGGGGATCGAACCCGGGGCCTTTCACATGCAAAGCGAACGCTCTACCACTGAGCTACATCCCCGATGATATCAGATGATATAATATGATACTGAATAAAACCTTTCCGCATTATCTAAGTAAGGTAAGTACATGGTAAGTAAGTACATTTATGTAACAAAAGGTTCCTAATGAACAAGTGTTTCACAGGTGTTTTGAAAATTTAATGGTTACCTCATAGTAGCCTCATAGTAGTAAACAAATACACATGTAGTTGCACACCGTACCCAATGTTCTCATACATATTGTATCATCCAACATCAAAATTAAATTAAAAATGTAATTTTATTTTAGTGAGCTTTTTCATTTTATATACTTACTTACCTATTTTAATAAAATAAATTTGTCTTGATATTTTCCTTCTATTATGTAATTAAAATGTGTGTTTGATTTAGAAATTTACCATCAACCTATTTCTACCTCAAAAAGTACTAAAATTAGCCCTGCGGCAGCCCTATCGTTCGCCGTATCCGTCAATGTCTTGTCAATAGAGAACGACGAGCGCGGCGACTTTTTCGTCGCGCGACACCGACGCGTCGACCCGCGGTCTGCGCCTGCAAACTTATATTTTACATATTCATATTTTATGATTTATGGTGAAGACATTTTCTTAGCTCGTCATATTTTTAAAAGCTGCAAGAATACATGTAAAACAGGTCGTTGATTAGTTAGATTCGATAGCATATACTAGACGTTCCAATATTTTGTAATTAAAGCAAAAAGCCATTAAAGTTTTGAATTATGTTTTTTGAGGATGTAAGGAGACTTAAGTAGCTACAAATAAAATAAAAATACTTCGAAGTCTTGCTAACATAAAATTACAATCACTAAACACAAAACCACGGAAACAATCTAAATGTTTCCACAAACATTATACCACACTATACTTAGCTATAAAAATCCCCAACCGTCCTATCCAATTTCATATAATTCTAAAGCATACGTTTAGAGAAAAAGGGCAATAAACTTTTTGTCAATTCACTTTTCACTGATCGATCGGCGATCAATGCGGTCGTTAGTTCGGCATCCCGCCGTCAGCTGGCGTCATTGTCCCCGGTAATTATAATGTAATTAATGAACGGTTTAATTAAAAGCCATCAGATAATGTTGGGCTTATTGATGCACCAATTAATGCAATTAAGGGACCTTGGATGAGTCGATACATTGCAATACGTTCGGTTGACAAGTATTCATATGTTAGAAAGCTAGTTAGATTATCTTAGATTGATGTGAGAGATGTGACAATGGAGTCAAATTATAAAAGAAATATTAATAACGATTAACTTGATTCTCGGTGAACTTTATTAATTTCTAATGATATTAACTTAACACAAACAAGCGGAAGAATTTATTTATAGATATCTATTAAGTAGGTTTAAATTAAAAAAAGGTACAGCATAATATATAAACATTTAAACAGATTTATAGTATTGTTTATGTTGCAGGTGCATAATTAATACACTAACAAAGCTAAAACAAAAGTTGTTTGCTGAAAATTAAACAAAAAAAGCACCAAGATTTTACTTTTTATTCTATTTATTCAGCAATTAAACGTCTGACAACTATATTAAAATAACTACGACCTTCAGTTTGTATAATATTTCACCGAAATTAAAAATATTTTATAAACAATTCTTTAACTTGTTTTCATATTTGTACTTCTGTTATTAACTGCATTCTTTGAAACATATCATTAGACAATGTTGTATCTTGGTTGTACCTATATAGAGAAATAACCTATTTTATTTATTTATTTTATACTAGAGGTCCGCCCCGGCTTCGCTCGTGGTACATATTTCGCAATAAAAGGTAGCCTATGTCCTTTCTCGGGTATCAAAATATCTCCATACCAAATTTCATGCAAATTGGTTCAGTAGTTTAGGCGTGATTGAGTAACAGACAGACAGACAGAGTTACTTTCGCATTTATAATATTAGTATGGATTAAACCCACTTTTAAAATTCATCTGAGTGCAGTCAGCTGTCAACATTAACCCTCAATTCTTTAAAACATTTAGGTAAATAAAAAAGGTATACTTCTTGTTAATTAGGTATACTTATTATGGCTTTACAAATAATACACCAGCTCTGAAACACCCTTAAAACATTTTTTTATATTCAATTTTAGATAGAAACACAGATAGGTACAGAATAGGGTGAAAGTTCCATAATAATATAAATAAATAAATTATAAAAAAGCTTACGCTGAAAGTATTCCTCACGTAGAGCACGCTATAAAATTACTATATCTACTCTTATTTGATTTTAAGTTATGGACATTTAATACGTTTTAAGAGACAATAATATGTTAAACTTTGTATGGAAGTTTTAATGAAATAAATATATTGTGTTTCATTTGTAAAGTCACAATCTATTAACCCAACCTACTACAGACTACCAGCTACAGCTAAATATGAGAAATATTGCAATACAGTGCAAAAACAGCACGTCGAGGGCGCTTGTACAAAGCACCGTAACTCAAACAAGTAACGCGCTATCTACCAATCTCGAGATAAAGTCCGCATTCAATCACAACCAGACACTTTTTCATACATTATTCTTATTCATCGATTCGTTAAATAAAATGGAAAAAGCCTTTGCAAGTGGGGGGCTGACATAAAGCGTGGAGACAAAAACTCGCATACCATTGAGTTGCGATCTTCTGTACGAGCTTCGGGCCATCTAAATCGTGATATTGTAAAAATGTAAACGACCTCTTGGTGTTTTTATTGAGTTTATTTATTACGAGACCGCCCTGTAGTATGGGCTTTGGAGTCAATCTCAGATTCGGTAATATGACTCAACATCAATAACACTATAAATGTACTTATTAAAGGATTTTTTAGGGACCTCAACGTCGGACATAATTATCTGTGATGCAAATAACAACTCATTAGCTATTTCAATCCAGATACAACAAATACTATAAATGAAGATTTGTAGTTATAATTTTAAAACAGCTTACATTAAACATTTACTCCAACCCAATTAGGTAATAGCTATATCTAGAGAAGTAGGATAGACAAAAAGAATATTATGAACGTATCGTGTTTATATGAAACATAATCCCATAAAAGCGTTAATAAACTACTCATTAAAACAATAATCAATACACAATCGGCAATAAAACGGAAAATCGACACCGGCTTTTGTCAAAGCGATCGGGACCGTCCGCAAAAAAATCACCATAATTATTTCACTCAAAGGGTAATTTCGAGTCATTGTTCTTGAGAAATACCAATTATATACAATTACTTGTATATGACATTGTGTCGTCGCATAGCCGGCGGAATTCTTTCGTATCGATACTGAATCGAAGCTTCGAATAGCTGGCGTGCACGCTCGCCATCTTCGTAAAAAGTAGAACAATATTATACCAAAACAATATTTTGAACGTTTGATAGCTATGGGAGATAGGTGTGAAGAATTTGGCGGAATTTGCGAACGGTACGCTCGTTTTTATGTTAATTGGAATATATTGAATACGATGATCAAAGAATTTTGAAAAGGCTATTCCTTAAATTTGGTTGATGACAAATCTAATTATCACTGGTCAACAATGATTTTGTTGCCCTGGATGTGAAAGTGGTTTCGAATAATTTAATGCATATTATATATAAAACTATTAATGGTTTTGGTAGATTGGCTCTAGTTTTTTTTTAATCCTAATTTTCTTATTGGACTCTAAAACGCAGCATGAAATAGAAGGTATATTTGTTTAACATCATTTATTTATTACAAAGTTTTACTTATTGTTTTGTTTTAGTATTTAATTAATTCAAATGGATATAAAAATAGAGAAAAATCATTAAAACTTATGAAATAGTACAAGGAAAGAGATTTTATAAGCTTCCCTTCTTAGTTAATTTTGGGACAATAGTTTTGTTATGGACCATCAGTAATCTGCCATCATGTGACGATCCCATATACCCTGATACCTTTATTCCATAATTTTTACTTCTTTTTCGATGCGTTCTTCCTGTTTCTTACAGAAATTTCGCAGATTTACTGGATATCTATCCAGGAGACTGTGGGGAAAGTGTAGCTTTATGTTCGTATTTGCTCATAAAATAATGAAGTTTTTTAACAACTGTTGTGCAATTTCTTTATAATTTGGTGTTTTAAGTTTACCTTAAATAACCAAAACTATATCTCTCCATAATTTACATTCAGCATCAGTTATAAAATTTTGTTAAATTTTCATCTTTTATCAATTTTCGACACGCCCGTCCTGTAGGGCCGTCGGGTATTCTTCTTATACTTCTAGATTCCCTCAAAGGCCTAAATTCTCATATTTATTAATTATTCCTAATGAATTTGCTTTGTCTAATTCTATTAATAAAAACATCAAGAGAATTTCGTATACCTATCCACTTTGCTGACCAAGTGCTACTGGGTTTCTTCAACTCAATACAAACCGAACATTGTTGTTCATAAAAATGATTTTTTTTACAGAAACCATTTATTATTCTGATATTCTACAGCCAGTTTTATAGAATAGGGTTATGTCTGACCGAATAAATGTGCAGAAAACGTAATTCACCAAAAAAATAAACACTTGTTATTAACCGGTATTCTGAAGGGCCGTAAGAAAATTTAATATATGAAAATCCAAATTAAAAAAAAACTAGAGCCAATTAAATAATTTTAATGATTACATTCGCAAACTGGGTACTTGAATTATATAAATCTGTAGAAATATCCAGGGCAACAAAAAAAAATTGTTTTTTTGTTGAGCTGTGTATTGAACGTCAGAAGCAATTAAAAAGTTCGTTGAATTTAAAATAGCATTGACGAGCTTTTATGATTATTGTTGTTAACGATACAAATTACTTATTTTCGGCTGCAGACATCTTTATGCCATTGCAAATTGTTTGGATAATTTTTGAATATTCATTATAAGCCCTTTTGTAAGTTTTGCCCTACATGTAAGTTTTAGGATTTCGTACCTTATCATACGTTTTACATCACCATTATTATTGTATGTATATACATAAAAGTCTCTACATATGTAGAGACTTTTATTACATTAATTATATTAGTAATAATGTATTGTAACCGACTAAAAATAAAGGATTTCTTCTCTAGCATCAGAATAGGACCATACAAACCGTTTATACCACACATATCAATATTCTACCTATCAATAAAACACAAGATTCAAACATATACGTCCAATTATACAACAAATAACGATCATAAATCAAGATTGCAGTGAGATGTCGCGATGGCAATACGTTCGTCATCAACAATCGGCTTACTTATGATTTACTGCGACGCCAAATGCAAGTGGACCCTTCTGCTACATTAGTATAGGCTAGGAAACTAGCGTAAAATATTTGGCAGATGTTTCTGGAAAGTATTAAAAAAGTAAGTATAATTATTCAGTATTTTTATGTTTAGTTTCTGTACAAACTGTTATACATGCATTATTTTACGAAATTAGTCAGCATTTGCTAAACTCTCTGTGATACACTTTTAATAACTAGTTTATTACACATATTTAAAAGTTTAAAAAATATTTTTATTATATATTTAAGGTACACCGTTCAGCATTTAACTTAAGACAGACAAAATCATTTTAAGAGTGTAAGTGATGAATGCTTAGGAGATTAGGTATATAGGTCTTACTAGCTTACCCCCCGCGGCTTCGCCCGCTTTGTCTAAAACCTAATAAATTATATACTAAAACCTTCCTCTTGAATCACTCTATCTATTAAAAAAACCGCATCAAAATCCGTTGCGTAGTTTTAAAGATTTAAGCATACAAAGGGACATAGGGACAGAGAAAGCGACTTTGTTTTATACTATGTAGTGATGTATATATATATGTTATATGGTCATGCTAACAAAGCTTAATGAATACACAATAAATAATTAACAAATAGTGTAGGTATTTACTTTCCTAGTCTTTTAATTGTAAGTTCATATTAAGTAACCATTAATCGCCTGTTTAGGAACCTCATACACTGACCACGCACGTGTCGTTACGGCAATAGAATCACACTTAGGTACTTTTTTAATATCTCTCCATAAAAAGTAGCCGTCCCTTCGTCAGAAAACAATTTGTTTGTCCAAGACGCAATAACGGTCACTTATCATTAGTTACTAACATCTTGGACAAAAAGTGAAAATTTCATAAAAAAGATTGGTATTTTGGAACGAATTATTTATGTTTTAAAATAATAAAAAACAACATTTATCTGATCATATGGGAAAAACTGTTATGATGTGGAAAAGATTTTGTGTGAATTTTTATTTTCTGTAAATTTTTACAGAAAATAAAAATGGCTTTCCCATTTACATTTTACCTTTAAATAGATAAAGAACCATGATAGTTTAGACATTTTACACTATGACTCTAATGCAAGTTAGTATCACCTCTATTTTCTTAATACCATCTTCAATGTGTAAAAAAAGAATGAGGAAAAACCTAATTGTTTGAAATCTCATAAAACAGACGTACCTAGATCCAAACTTTCCTTAATGCAAGGTGGACTCATCACTTTCACAGCCCTTGTGTTACGTGACCAAATCGGACGGTATTCGGTATTTTACTTTCCTTATAAAAAAAATACAAAAATATTTTTTTTTTATTCAGATATTCTAGACTGAGGAATGGAATAAAATGAAGATCGTAAAAATTGCCATTAGTTATTGAATTATAAATGAAATCAATATTATGAGGTAGGTAAGTGTATGATTCTTTGCTCTTTTACACCAAAATATATGACAAAGTAATCCCTCACGTATTCACGTCAGTTCAAAATTATTCAAAACTAAAGTCATAAAATGTTTACGAGCCAGGTATACCTAGCGAGTATTAAACCGTGCAAGTTTCGCATTCATAAACGAATTTTCCAGTGTTGGCTGGAAATTTTATTTCCGAAATAATTTTCCGTATTTCCATCTTGTTTTTCGCTTTTTGTATCAGTGGATGCTGGTCACGTAGGAGGTACGTGCTACCGGCTGCGCTATACCTTAGCTATAGAAGTTTCAGTCGATACACCCTCTCTGCAGACACCATGTTTTATTCTGTTTAAGCTATATTTTATAGAGCAATAAAGTAGCGAATATCGCATTTATCGTGACGGTTTTAAAACGATTTATTTGTAAACAATAGGTGAAGGACAAATGTGAACGTGTCTTTATTGAAAAAAAAATTGAGCGATTTTCAGTGTTTTGTTTTCAGGAACAATTAAATTTTGGGGTTGAAGTCCTCGAGCATCATTTCTTTAGTTTTTCAAAACGTATCAATTGATAAAATTACAACTTCAAGTGGTAATCTGTGATTGATACAGGTGTTATGTTATGGCTACTTTCAGGAATAGATATGGAACGTATTAACACAAAAAAAAACCTTGGTGAAGCTAGCTGAAACCTCTATCTTAATGACTTAAATAACTTTATTTCAGTCGTTTGAATCGAACCCACGACCCCTACAGCCTGATCACTAACTGATATACCTACTTATACATAAATAAAATAAAATAAAAAAGCCTTTTATTTCCATAGAACCTTTTACAATTATACATATAAAGTAATATTTATATTAAAGATTACGTTAAAACAATATTATAGTACTCGTCAGCGTACGGTGCGCGCCCTCACGACGTGACGCGAATGAAACTGCGAAGCACCAGTTGTTATGACGCGCTGATAGTACCTAGGTGTACTATTTTTTTTGCTATAGTTTGTATTTAATTAAGTAAATTTTCAGTAGTAGTAAAACTATTTTCAGTGTTGATACATTTTATACGTAGGTAATTGCAGTTTTTGATTTTGAAGAGAAAGGTTCTTTATTAAATATCAAGTTATAAAATATAACAATCATAGAACAATCTTTTTAATAAAGTTCCATATCATAAAAATGGGTAATCAATTTCATCATAGCCTATTATTTAATAAAATTATAAAGAACCCTGAAGAAGAAGCCTCTCTAGACACTAGCGACATCTTACGGCAAGTAGCAGATATGAAACACATTTCTTTCATTTAGAGGAAAATTCTGAATGAAATTTACCAGATCTACTTATTTTTCAAATATCGTCCTAAAATATAGCATAACTGAGCCTCATTTAATGGGGTTTAATCCTCATTTAGCGCGTGAAGATATTTTTATGGGCAAGAGGAATGCCATCATAGTCGACTTCTTCCCGACCCCTTGACAAGCTCATGATTTAATGCTCATACTGAATAATTAGAATCCGATCATAATGGGAATAGTGAGTTTATTAAAATGTCTGTATATTGTAAGCTGTAAGGCATCGTGATTAAAAATAGGTCAAGATTTATGGAGTTACTTTTAAAATATGTACTGACTGAATTTTGATAGAATTTTGAAATATATGTATAAAATTGCATGCTATTTAATAACAGTATACATAGTTTAATGATAGATATAACTGACAATAAAAAACTAGAAAAAAAAAATACTGTTTTATTTTTAATCAGAGTGAATACTGTCGTGTTTTAAATAATTTATTCGCGCGAAACCGTCTATATATAATTTTTTTTTAATTCTTTATTTTTCAAGGGACCTTGTCGCTTAGCAACCACGTCCTCCCGTAAATTCTATTAACAATCAACACTTAAATATAAAAATCTAAATATTAGTAGGTACCTACTACTAACACTATAGGTAATTTAAAATGGGCATTTTAATGAAAAAAAATTACGAGGTGCCTCATTTATACATTAGGATTACAATCTTATCGGAAATTAATTTAGTATTGTCCTTGAATAGTCCAATTTAAAACTTACACAAACAAGAGATGAAACCACATGTTCATTAGGTTCCTTTGTTATAATGTCAAGTACCTACTTGAAGATAAATTTAATTACCATAGAGAATATTATAAATTTATATGATATTACATTGTTATGTGTATCGGGGATGTAGCTCAGTGGTAGAGCGTTCGCTTTGCATGTGAAAGGCCCCGGGTTCGATCCCCGGCATCTCCAAATAACTTTTTACTATTAAATGATTTTTTATCTATTAATGAACTTGAAACCCATACACATAGTTACTAGGGTAGGATTTGTATATTTATTTGAAATAATAACTTCAAAAAATGGTGTACTTTTTTAATAAGTAATAAAACATAATTAATTATACGCAGTAAGATTTCATGTTACCATGATGCGAGATGAAAATTTACATATTATATTGAATACATTAGAAATTAACAATCCTGTGATCTAATCTCGGACATAACGATTAATTCTTTATATTTTAAACCTATTCAATTGATTTATAAATAATCCGCAACTGAGCACGCAAATAGGTTTAGTATACAGGGTGTAATCGTTAAGTGTGCACAGGCGATTATTCTGTAACTATTGCAGATATCAAAAAACTTTAAACTGATATCGAAAGCCCTTCACCTAATGAGTAAAATGACAATAATTACTTTTTAAAAATAAAACGGGAAATATCCAAAAAATTTACATCAAGCACGCCCATCATTTAGTATGGGATATGACTATTCCCTAATTCCCAACATGTAATATGAAAGGTTTTAGTTCTTTTTTATGCTTTGTGCTTAAATTACTTCGTTAATTTTAATGACAATTCATATTTTAGAAACTGTAAATAGAGCTCGATGTAGAATATAATGGTATTCCAAAACGAGGATGTCACTTTGAACATTTGCTTTGAATACAAAATGTATGGGCGTGTTTGATGTATTTTTTTGGATATTTCCCGTTTTATTTATTAAAAGTTATTATTGTCATTTTACTCATTAGATAGAGGGCTTTCGATATCAGTTTAAAGTTTTTTGATATATGCAACAGTTACGGAATAATCGCCTGTGCACACTTAACGATTACACCCTGTAGAGATTTAGTAAGATATTTTTGTTAAGACATGATAGATATCAAATCATTAATAATAATCAGACATATTTGATGTTCATAATGCATAATATTATATTATGGTCATGTATGACACGTTATACACACACCGGCACAATTAGCGGAACAGAAACCGATACGCGAGAACATCGTCTGGGATTTGAACGAATGGCAGTAGTTCTCTTTACTGATGAGTGCAGAGTTCTTTTAAAACAGATCGATGGGAGACAGCGAATATGGAGACACAGAGGAGAACGCCAAATATAGTCTAATTTTGAACACACAGTGGCTTATGGTGGCGGCTCGATTATGGTTTGAGGAGGGATATGTTTGAGAGCTCGCACGGAGTTAGTGATAGTCACAGGAGGGACCATAACAGCAGATAGATATATCAGATACATTTAAGAAGAACATGTTGTACCATTTGCCCCATTTTTTGGTGACGACTTTATTCTAATGCAAGATAATGCTCGTGCTCATAGTGCACAATCGGTACAGGCATATCTGAGCCACGTAGGTATACCGGTGATGCAGTGGCCAGCAAAATCCCCCGATATGAATCCGATAAAGCATATCTGGGACTTGCTAAAAAGAAGGGTTAAATCCAGAATGCCACCCCCCAACAATCTGAATGAACTTGGAAACGCATTACTTGAGGAGTGAGAGCGGTTGCCTCAAGAAATCATCGATAACATAATCTGTAGCAAGCCCAGACGAATGGAAACCGTAATCAGAGCAAGAGGAGGAAACACTCGTTATTAATTTTGCTTTAATTTTATTGTCAAATCATTTAATGCTTACTTTTTTTATTTTTTTGTGATGGTTCATAATCATCTAAAAATTTCACTTATTTCAAATTTCTTTATTTTTCAATAAAAAATAACGAAGACTTTTCAAAGTCGTTGTTAAAAGATGTTAATCAACTTGTTATTTTGTGTCTAATTACATTTTCATCAAATATATGCGTTATTATCTCATAGTCTCACTTTTTTTTCTGTTCCGCTAATTGTGCCGGTGTGTAGTATATTATTCATATTATACACCAAAAACACAATATTTTCCAAGTACTCATCAGTAAACCGGAGCCGTTCCAACCGTCATCTAAAACACATCCCTATAAAGTATAAAATCTGTAAACAAATGTAATCTGCAAACAAACAGTAAAACAATGGCGGAGTCATCTGAAGTTCATTTACAAGTATCGACGGGTCCATTAATGCGACGTACGGAATTAGCTATAAAAACTTTTTTACAGTAGGTACACGGGGGACGGTGTAGTGATGTACAGGCACAGTGTACAGGTTTATCGATGAAATTTTCTTAGCCTTTCATACTGGGCACTGGGCAGTGACTGAATTTAGCGTATTAAATAAAAATTATGCTTAAAGCTCTATCGTGTTTCATCATTCATGTTCCCATATTTCATGCTAATTTTACTATAAAATAAATTTTTACACGTTAAAGTTACATCTTACATGTAAGTATAAAACTATTAGAAAATAGCTAAGAATTACTTTCCTAAAATCTATCTAGAATGAAAGGATAATCGTAACATACAGAAAATCACAATTAATTACTGTGCCTACTTATATCATTTTAAGTATTATTGAGTACGACAGTCTACAGTATTATTATAAGAAAAATATACAAGCAGATCTATTAAAACTAAATGAACGTTATGTTAAAAACTTCATTTTTATATTTGTATCGATAACATTGGGTACAACCCTGGTTGACGCAATAATTCTTAGCCACACCTCATTTGCATTTCTTTATTGGATCGCGGGGAAATTGAGAAAAATTCGGGCATTCGTCTTTAATTACGATTGTACCTACTGGTTCTCAGAAACTGTCTCTGTATAAGTATAGCTGAATTCTGAAATTATAATTTTAAATATAATCTGCGTTTATACTTGTTATAGTAAATGTATAACTAGATATAAATTAATTATAATTATAGACTATAGGTTATTAAGTTTCGACTCCAGTTGTAATATGTTTAAATCAGCAAAAAACTAGAGAGGAAACTTCCAATGTTACCTGGACATCGATTGGTCTTTTTTCTGATTTCAAACAGTAGTAGCCCAACATACATTCAGAATAATTCGATAGTGTATCTTATTCCGTACTCGTTTCGAATAAAACATTCAGCATAATGTTGCAGTACAGAGGTATGGCGCCGTTTCCGCGATGTATAGCAACTGTTCGCTGATGGATAGCCTAATCTGCCGATTGCCGCGAAATGGCCCATAAACTAACAATTTGTACCTACACTTACGTGCTTACCTGAACCACAGATTATGTAATGCTACAGATAAAATAACGTTTTTCGTGGGAAATGATTTGCAACGCAGCATGGATAAAATAACGTTATAAATGACGAGGGATTTAGCTTTGGAAGCTGTTATAGCACACATTATATAACAGTTCATCTTGTGTAGAGCAATTAGGCAAATGAACGTTTTCATAATTGCTTTAATAACTGGCTCTGACTTTAATAACTCATTATTAATAATAAAAATAAAAGTAAAACCCTAACCCTAATAATAATTGAACTTAATAATATGTATTACATAATTCAACGTTTTAATGTTTCTTTCTATCATAAAAATGGATTGGAGATGCCGGGGATCGAACCCGGGGCCTTTCACATGCAAAGCGAACGCTCTACCACTGAGCTACATCCCCATACATTTCGAAGTTAAAACAGTTACCTACCTACCTACTCATTTTACTTAAATATATTTATTTTGACTTGCTTTTCTAAAGATATTCTCTATCTAATATTAAGTTATAAAATCGTAGATACGTGACATATTTGCCACATTTCATGATATAATCAAAGCAATACAAAACCCGAGAGCATTGCATTTTTCAAACCGTCAAAATTTATTGCCGCTCAATTGAATTTCACACTTGATTTGGGCGGACTCGAATCCTTCCGGTTTTCAAATTCGAAACACATCTGTCAAACGATAGCGGGAAAACGGAACGGTGTTGCCCGCTTCTGTGAAGGGTCGCTATGTGTCAAACGGGAAATAGTTATTTATGGGCGCCATTCACAAATTGCATTCGTGGTCGAATTGATATATTGGAATGTTTTATATGTAAATGTGATCTTGAATGAATGTCCTGCCCCAGAAACGGATACCGAATGATTTAGATACGACTTACTGCTTACTGTTAAACCATGTTATAAGTTGATATAAATGTTTATGTTATTTATTATTTCCTTAATAAAATCAGTTGATTTTCATAACATTATGTACATAATGCCATTAGCCAGTATTCTATTTTCAAGAGTGTCGTACCGGTAAGTAGGTACCAGTACAATCATAAAGTTATACAATTTGTAATTAGAACATCTGTTTAGTTTGTGTCCAGTGTCCTTAAATAAATAAAAAAAATAAAAGCAGTTAAAATTCAAATATGGAATGTATGTTTTTTTAATTTAGTTTTATTGCCTTTGATAGATACAAAATATTTGTTACCAAACATCTTTATTTTTAAATAAAAATAACTAAAACAATATTTTCAATGAAAGATTATCGAACATTCGTGTAGCAACGAAAACTGGAGCCGTCTTGTCAACATTATAATAAATTGGCGTACACAATAGATTCCCAAGTTATAAACAATACGAAATATAGAATGGTCACGTTTGTTCGATAAATCAAATAAGTTCAGTAAATCATGGCGTAAAGCGCTAGTTTAGCCAGGGAGGTCGGCTGCCGGGTCCACACGACTCTATGATAAACAAATGAAACAATATACATGACATTATAACATATTTCTAGTTGTATAAGAACGAAAGACATATTTAGATAATTTTTCGTAACCGCGAATGTAGGGGCAATGACTACCTTTTTTCGTCATTATTCGCTTCCGTATTTTAAATTATTCTTTATTGTAAAAAAGCTGTAATGAAATACTCATTTCCTATTCTTGTACTTAGTACAAAACGTTTGTTTCGCCCAAATAATCATTATAATAAAAATCAATTGCCAATTAAAATAAATTCTGATTTCTGCCAAAGGTTACTATTATGTGCTATTATCATACTACCTATCTACCTACCTACCTAAAGGAACTTTTAAAATCAGTTGAGCAGTTTGTAAGTTAATCGTTAACACAACAGGCAAGCTTTTATAGCTATAAAAACAGTAGGTACTTACCTATGTGGATTGCTGAAAAAATTAATTGTTACTGCTATCAACACATTATAATCTTTACTACTTAATATTATAAAGCTGAAGAGTTTGTTTGTTTGTTTGTTTGAACGCGCTAATCTCGGGAACTACTGGTCCGATTTGAAAAATTCTTTCGGTGTTAGATAGCCCATTTATCGAGGAAGGTTATAGGCTATATATTATCATGCTTCGGCCAACAGGAGTGGAGCCACGGGGGTGAAACCGCGCGGAGCAGCTAGTTAATAATAAAATATATCCTCTTTTAATTATCGAAAACATAATCTACCTACCCAATATATCTTAACTAATATAAATTTATAAAGAGAAATAATTTTTGAAGTGAAATTTCTTTAGGATCGCTGCTAGAAAAATTTCAAGGTCGCGTCATGGCAATATCGTGACGTCATGGAGTCAGGCTAGACAACCCGGGTTAATCCGGTTCAATTGGCTTGAATATTAGGTCAATTTCTAATATGCAAAACACATAAAAATGTTCCAATAACAATTACAGCATAATAAAGTCACTTATATCTTTACTTCGGCAAAATATCCAGAAAATAAAAGAAACAATTTTTTTTACAATTAATAATAACAAGTCCCTACCTAAGAGTTACAACACAGATGTGGTTTAGTACCTACTTTCTACATTACCTTATTTGTAATACAATATAATATAATATTATGTATGTATTATGCAATTGAAATTTATAATTAACGTTACGATTACGTCAAATAATAATTAACGATATTGAATTTTACCATTTGTGAAAGTGAACGCAATATTACACCAACTATAATTAATAATTTTCTGGTAAAAAATTAGTAGCAAACTGCAAGCTCTACAAAAGAGCCGCTTATAATAACTCCAATTAAGTCTATCAAAGATTACAGATCTAGCAATTAAAAACAAGAAAAGAGAAATTATATAATAATTAAATTAACTAACTACTAACTTAAATTGATTAGGAAATAGGTTATAGGAGCTATGTTTAAATGTTGTAATCCATAGAAATCTTTTTCGTTTCGAATAAAATTCTTACGTCATAATCTAAACTTAGGTAATTTATATACATAATACATATCTAAAACATGTGCCTGCCTTTATTAATAAGAAATATCAAATATTAGTTATATTATGAGGTACTCGAAATCCATACTAATAATATTATAAATGCGAAAGTAACTCTGTCTGTCTGTCTGTTACTCAATCACGCCTAAACTACTGAACCAATTTTCATGAAATTTGGTATGGAGATATTTTGATACCCGAGAAAGGACGGCTACTTTTTATCCCGGGAAAATGACGCAATCCCGGAAATCCCACGGGAACGGGAACTATGCGGGTTTTTCTTTGACTGCGCGGGCGAAGCCGCGTGGGGAAACCTAGTTCTTAATAAATATTGAAATATTCTACAGACTTCAACGCCATATTCTTTGCATTTAAATAACGCGCCAATTACAGAGTAATCTAGCTCCAAGGTTGCCTGAGTAAAATAAACAATATTGCATGTAAAAATAATAACTTTTAACGAATAGAATTTTATATAGCTATGAATTAATATTATAAATCGTTACATCCGCAGTGTGTATTGAAAAACATATTCTTTAGTAACTATAGCTATAGAGTGAAATAAGAAGTTTTAAAGACGCGTTCAGGAAACCAATGAGGAGTCCAAAATCAATGTACCTATTCCAAGAAAATGATTTAGTTCCTAATTATTGTATTTTAAATCAAGTACGTGCAGTATCTTGTTCTTATTCATTAAATTATACAATATAGGTCTACCAGAATCTGATGGCATATTTATATTTATGAAATAAAAGATTTTCATGTGGCAACTTTATTTGACAACTATCAAATTGGTTGTCAAATTATTTGTCTTCTTTGCAATTGATGAATAATTTTTAGGATTTTGTCTAAAAAATCTTCGAAAATGTCGAAAAAGCCGCTTCGATCACAAGCAAGAGGTGTTGTTTATAATGTGTATAGAAAAACATTCGATGAAGAAGGGTCAAACACATCACAATTTTCAATTTTGAATATTTTATTGGTAAATTGGACTTACCCGTTTTGGTACTTTAAATTAAAAATATTATAAGTAGGTAACTATAATATTGTTTGTTGATTACAATATAATTTTATGATAACTTATTACAGGAGTTTCCAATACGGCTATTCGTCAAGTCCAAGCTGTTCAAGTGAATTTTATAATGTGTGTATCTGTTAATACTTACGAAAATAAACAGTTTTATTTTATTTTTATTTTATTTTATAAAAAAATATAAGCAATCTAGTTTTGATCTGCATTATCATTACATCCATATTTTTACATGGCATAATGATAATGAATATACAAATATAGGTATGTGTAAATAATAATATGTATTACCTATTGACAACGGACCAGTGGGCGGGGCTTAAAAAACATGGCTACGTATTGTGTGCAACAAAAGAATTAACCATAAGTTTACATTGAATTAGTGTCATCAATTTTAATTATTTATGTTTTCTATAAATGATTTTTTTCAATTTGTTGGATCATGAATGGATTAATGAATCCTCATTAATATCATTATGTTTTTTCAAAGTATCCTTCTTTAAACTCCGATTTACTAGACGCTGATGTCGTGCCTCTATATTTTTTTAGCTTTATTTGATTCTCTAGCAGAGCTTGGTAGATTACACGATGGAACACATGATTTTTTAAAGTCATCTTTTTAGTAATAACACCTGAAAAACAAATTTTTCAATTAGTTTTAGATTTATATTTACATTTATATTTGAGGTTAAACATTGTCAACTTACTTGGTACAATAAAATCATTCCTTTGAAAATGTAATGAACACACTCTCATATGCGGATTTATATTTTTCAATTTTAAAGCACGCTGCCAGGCTTTACATCGATCTACTTTTTCTTTTTTTCCGAAATAATTTTCAACATAAACAAAACTGCTACCAGGTTTAGGTACCTATAGCATGAAAACTAACTTCTAAATTCGTATGAGATTTACTACCACAACCATTCACCGCACAATAAACTCTACTTTTATTTTTAGTACGAAATTTTAAAGAATTTTTATTAATTTAAAAAAAAATTTTTTTTTAATAGATTCGGTAATATACTTGTGTACTTAAGTGCACACTAAAACTAGTTCTTTTTTTGAACACCAGGTGTCGTGACCAAAGTGGTCCGTTGTCAATATAAAAGTATTATGTACATTATACATGTAAGTATGTACCTACATAATATTAAGTGGATATCTCATTATTAAGTACAGTATTGTTCACTTATGTAATGTGACTAATGATGTTGAGGACAAAATAAAAACTAAGCAGTATCAAGATCGTTCAGTCCATTTTCCCTAGGGTTGCACACTCAAAATTTTGATTTCCCTAATTGCCATCAGATTCTGGTTTACCTATAATTGCTTATTGTGACAAGAAATATAGGTCATGTGGTTCTCATTTTCCACTTGTCAGTTGTCAGTCACTCGTTACTTCGTTATGACGCCAGCTGACCAAGCTGACGTCATATCGAACGTCAAATGTCAATCGACAGGCTGACGTTTGTTATTATAATAATTATTACTTGCTCTGTTTTTGTTATTTGTTAAAATGTTTTGGTGACGAGTGCAAGGACAAATTTAATCTTCAAAAAATTCCTATTGGCTATTTCGACTACGTGATCATATGATATACTGTTTACAGACTACAGTATACATTCTCACAGAGGCCTTCGCCCTTCATTCGCTTTTGTGGGTTAGGAGTGTTAGACAGTGTTTTGTTTTGCCTCTAGCTATATACCTATTACCTTTCCAAATTAAATATGGATTTCAACGATAAAGTAGTGCTTATAACTGGCGCTAGCTCGGGTCTCGGGGCCGCAACAGCTATCCACTTGTCGAAACATTCAGCGAAATTAGTGCTAGTGGGCCGCAAAGAAAATCATTTGAAGAAAATCGCGTTATATTGCGAAAAGGCTAAAGGAATAAAACCACTCGCGATTGTGGCTGATGTTACTGTCGATGAAGATTTGGAAAGAATTATAAATGAAACTATAGAAAATTTCGGAAAACTAGATGTGTTGGTTAACAACGCCGGCGTAACAGCAATGGGTGGGATTAAAAAGTCAGATATGGCCAGTTATGACAAAATAATGTCCGTAAATACGAGGGCCGTTTTTCATCTAACGATGCTAGCTACTCCTCATCTGGTGCAGAGTAAGGGATGCATTGTTAACGTGTCCAGCATCACAAGCACGAGACCTAATACTATCTCCTTAGCGTACAATATGTCAAAAGCAGCTTTGGATCAATTTACTAAATGCGTCGCTTTAGAGTTGGCGCCGGACGGAGTGCGAGTCAATGCCGTCAATCCTGGTTTCGTAAAAACCAACATAATAAAAGATATCGGCTTAACAGAAGACCAAATAGATATGTACGCAAAAAATGTAGCATCAGGAACACCGCTCAAGAAGTTAGTGGAAGCGAGTGAGGTTGCCTCTTTAATAGCTTATCTTGCGAGCGATGCTGCAAAAAGCATCACAGGTTGTTGTTATCCCATAGATGGTGGTAAATTATTGGTTTAAGATGTTTCATATGTTATGAAATTATATTTTCTCAGCCAGTATTCTGTATCACTAATATATATACTAACGCGACAATACGCGACTCACGAAATTATGTAAATGTCATACCTAGATATTATATTTTCTAGTCATAGGGTAATTGCGCTGGTTTGCCGTCCAGTTTCAGTTTTCGTCCATTTGACTGACCTGCTACAATCACGTGCGTAAAACTTGAATACAAACCTACCTTCCCGCGCAAGTTTGCACTTTTTACGGTCCATAATGTTTAAGCAACAGTACTATCAACATGAAAATTTGATTTGACAAGAAGAGAGTTCAAAAAATTAACGTAAAAGTGGCCGCTTCGCATCCGTGCCTTGCAGATGTCATTTCGCGAGAGAAAAATTTGCCGGCGAGAAAAGTTCATGGTAAGTTAAATCACTGTTTTAGCTAGTTTACGTAATGTTTTTGGTACGTATGTTTAGTTATAAGCTTAATAAACGCAATTAGAAGTGTTTATCATACTTTTTTTATAATACTCTTTGAAAAATTAAGTGGACGGATACTGGGTTACCAAATTCTCAAAATATTTGGTTTTCGTCCAAGTGGACGGAAACTCAAACAGCTACGTGAATATTTGTTAGGGTCATTTTACTTTATCGGACCTTTAAAATACTGAATAGTTTCTCCCGAAGTGATCTTTATTGCTATTAGTTTAGATTTTTTGGTTTCCGTCCACTGCTTTGTCAGTGCTGCCAAAATAAAAAAATATTTAAAGAAGTGGACGAAAACTAAATTTAGCTTTAAACGTTTTAGTTTTCGTCCATGAATGAGTATTGGAGTGGACAAAAATTAAAAATAGCTATTCTTTTGCATTACTTTTCGTCTTTTTTACGTATTGAAAAGTTTTCTATTCAGTATCTTCCTTATAAATAATTGGTGAGGGCCAGAGTGTTGTAGGTACCTAATATTGTCATTCATTCATGTATCATTCTCCTTATGTGAAGTATAGTCAATTATTCGTAGCATAAATGGGGGTAGGTCAGACATAATACACTGTATTTTTCTTGATTATCATTCACTTGAGTATCATCTTTTATTCTAGGTCTGTTTTGCTAATGCAGTATTTTTTTATACTACTTACTCAACGTATCCTAAGAAAGATCTTATTGTTTTTAGATGGCTTCGAAGGAGTCTAAGAAAGCTAGAAAAAAAAAACGCTACGTACACTGAAGAATCTTTAATAAAGGCTTTAACGGCAATTCGGAAAAATAAGGCATCAGTAAGACAATAATGCATAGTTCAGTAAGGCATAGTTTATTTTAGTATGTAGCTAAAACGTATTATTATGGCTGTGTTTAATATAGTACGTTTCATTTGATAAACAAAGTATTAGAATGAAAATTTTTGTTGTTAGAATGAATATTTCTGTTTTTTGATGTAATTTCTTAGTCCTATAATTATTACTTTATTCATTTACATTGTAAGTAACGCATTCCTTTCTTTATTACGAATGATTAAACAGTCATCACTAACGTATATAAAGACTGCCAAGTGCTACATAGATCTCAGTGTTGACTAGTTATATTGATTATTATTAGTAAAACTAAACCTGTAAGGTAGTGAGAAATTGTGATGTTGATTAAATAAAAGTATATATTTACCTGTAATTGGTTTTTAACTTAATAGTTGACCTACCCTCCTTTTTCTACACGGTGGTCGAAAACTAGCTTACACTAGGACGAAAACCAGTTTTTTTGGACGAAAACTAGCATATACCCTACTTTTGCAGAAAATAATTTAAATTAAAAGATACGTCAAAATGATTTATTTTCACTTAATATTATCTTAAAGAAGACTATATAAGGACTAAATAAAAATATTATATGTTTAAGGAAGGGTGCTCCAAAATATTTATTTCGCATCACAAAGTTGGCAACTCCTATAACTGGACGAAAACCAGCGCAATGACCCTAGATATTTACAAAAAATATTATTTTCATTAACTTTACCTATTTAAAATGCATTTTATTTTTATACTTAACTAACTACTAGGTATTAGTTAGATTCGAAATAATGATCGAACTTGTTGCAATTCTATTAAATTATATGAGAAAAATATTACCGAGTATTTTATTTTCCTATATTACTTATAACCGTTGCCATTCTCATTTTTCCGTTTTATTTACCTACCTAGTCCGATAGATTCTAAAGTTCAAGTTACCTCATAAAATACAAAAACGAATTTAAACTTACCTACTCGTTTTACAACATCGTACGTATCCTAAGTACGTATCGTTACATTACCAAAAAAAA